>OZ005660.1:216010283-216134283 GCA_963930645.1 Salticus scenicus | reverse complement strand
TGTGCTGAGAAAATGGCTGTGATACTATTTAATCACTTGTATATTAACTATATCAAAGTATCCTAAATTATATGACTAGTTGGCACAGTCTACTGCATCAACATAACTAAAAATTTCTCAATAATAAAAATTTAATTTTCAAATATCTTTTTTTTTTTTTTTTTTTTTGTCTCCATTCAAGTTATAACAATATAAAAGGCTACAAAAAAGGCCTCTGAATGGAGAATTGCTTGCATGAATATTTAAAAATGAAAGGTTATATATATATAGAAAAAATATTAAGATTATATAAATACTTTTAAATGTTTGGACATAGTTCATTTTTACTAAAGCAAGATTGTTACTGAAATAAATTGAGTTAAAAATCATTTACATAAAATAATTAGAAATTTCATTCAAAGGAAGAGATTATAATGCATGCACAATTAATCATATTATCAATGTAATCAATCTATACCTGCACAAACATTTGAATTAGTTCAATTTTTAGAAAGTGAGCCTTATTTATTTATTAATCTAAATAAGTAAATAGAAGAAAATCAATGTGTTTCTATTTAAAAAATTAATCGAGCTTAATAAATAAAACTGTGCATGCTATACTTAATTTCAGAGTTAGACAAAGAAAAATAATCTGCATTAATCAAAATTAACATTACCTAACAAACATTTTACTTAATTACTTATGTTTGTAATTACGCAGTAATTACTTAAGTACATCATTACTTTACCAAGGATTAAAATTTTTTTTCCCTTAACGAAAACGAGACAGAAAGAAATATGCTTCAGAAGAAATATGTAAAAGTATAAATTAATTTATTTAAATAAAAATAATTTATATTGAATAAAGAAAATTATTGAATGATAAAGTTAATAAATTGTGGAGAAATTTATTATGATACGTTTACATATTGGTAAAAAAAGTTATGTGTAATAAATTTGTATTTTTATTTAGCACATTTCAAACATAAAAGAAAAAAAATTGTCTTCTGTAAAATAATCGCCTTTCATTCAATTAAATGTGAAGAAAATTATTTTTTTTATAAAACAAAATGTTTTATTTTTATACTACGAAAAGAACGCAAGTACGGTGGATGTGAATCGATGATTCATTCTGACAGGTTTGATTCAATCAAAGATTAGTTTCCACATTTCATATTTATCGTCACAAAATGCCGTTTCGCGCCAAGCATCTGTCGCTAAGGTTCTGAGGAGTAGTCATTTTCCAAATTCGCCGGCAGGGCGCTGCCTTCTCAGTCTCCAGGTTCCGAGTTCGAATCTCGGTGCGGGCATGGATGTTTGTGCTGTCCTATGTCTTCAACAATATTGTGTGTACGTATTTCTTTCTGTGAATATCTGTAAAAATATGGAGCAATCGAGATGAAAGTCATTGTAACTATAGATCTCAATAAATGTCAAAGAAATGTCAAAGAAATGACCAGAGTTGATGTTTGGGTTCTTGTTGCGAGTTCCGATTCTGTAAATAACATGATGCGCGCTCATCAAAGTATTTTCAATGTTTTTATGGTGTTTGTCGATGATAAAATACATTCCATCAATTTCATAATAATAATTCGCTCCGATCGGCGTTCGCTCTGTTTTATTTTGTTTTGCGCGAAAAACCCATCACGTGATCTAAAAACCCAAAGAAATTTTCTGGGTTTTGTAAGTTAATTCCCAGTAAAGGAAATGTCTTTGAACGCTGGACTTGGGTCACCCACCACGTAATACCATCTCTGAACACTTCTGAGCCTTGCTCTGCGTAACTCTCGTTCACCGAAGTGACGACCGAAAACAGGCCCAAAAGCGTATGAAGTGTACTTTTTATGTAAAAGAATTTTTGCTAATGTCCGAACACTTCTGTTACCGACTGTACTAATTTTCTAAAATTATTCTAATTAAAATGCACGTATCGAAACATTTTCTGAAAAAAGTAAGTCTAAATTTAAGTCTCCTATATTGAGTAAATATTAAATATTCAACATATATATAAAAAAATAATAATTTGTGTAGAAAATATGATTCATTCTTATTATTTTCTCTTTCTCAAGCAATAGTTAACTGTATTATATTCTGAAGAAAGGTCAAAAATGGAAAATCTAAATATACAGGTATACACTAACACTGACGTAAAAGAAAAGCCATTTGTGTGTGAGTTGTGTTCTGAAGTTTTTTTCTGAAAAGGCACTTTTAAGTAGACATCTATGTATTCATACAGAAGAAAAGCATTATGTGTGTAAGATGTGTTCTAAAGCATTCTCCCAGAAGAAAGATTTAAAAACGCATTCACGCAATCACAATGGTGAAAGGCCATACGTTTGTGAAATCTGTTCTAAAGGATTCTCTCAGATGGCTCATTTAATTGTGCATTCGCACATCCACACAGGCGAAAAGCCATATGTGTGTGTAACGTGTTCTAAACGATTCTCTCAAAAAGGTCAATTAAATGCGCATTTCCGCACTCACACAGGCAAAAAGCCATACGTGTGTGAAATGTGTTCTAAAGGTTTCTCTCGGAAAACTCATTTAACTGTACATTCACGCATCCACTCAGGCGAAAAGCCATATGTGTGTGAAATGTGTTCTAAAAGATTCAATCAGATAGGTGATTTAAATTCGCATATCCACACTCACACAGGCGAAAAGCCATATGTGTGTGAAATGTGTTCTAAAGGATTCGCTCACAAGAGTAGTTTAAATGTGCATTCACGCATCCACACAAGCGAAAAGCCGTATGTGTGTAAAATCTGTTATAAAGGTTTCTCTCACAAGAGTAATTTAAATGTGCATGCACGCATTCACACAGGCGAAAAACCATATGTGTGTGAAATTTGTTCTAAAAGATTCTCTCTAAAGGGTAATTTAAAAGTGCATGCACGCGTTCACACAGGCGAAAAGCCGTGTGTGTGAAATGTGTTCTAAAGCATTCTCCCACAACAGAGGTTTAAAAACGCAATCACGATGGTGAAAAGCCATACGTGTGTGAAATCTGTTCTAAAGGTTTCTTTCTAAAGAGTAATTTAAATGTGCATGCACGCAATCACACAGGCGAAAAACCATATGTGTGTGAAATCTGTTCTAAAGGATTCTCTTTGAAGGGTCACTTAAATGCGCATTTACGCATTCACACAAAGGAAAAGCCATGTCTGTGAAGTATGTTTTAAAGGATTCTCTCAGAGGTGTTTTCTGAAAAAACATTTACGAATTCATGTAAAATGTGTCCATGTTTGTAAAATATGTTCTAGAAAGTTTTCTGCAAAGAGCAATTTAAATAGACATTTCCAAACTGATACAGGAGGAAAGCCATGCTTTTCTAAAAAAAATAAAGACCTAAATGATAGCTATGAATCCACTCAAGAGAAAAGTCTTGTGTGAGAAATGGGTTCTAAACCATTCTCACTGATGAGGTGTGTGGCTGGACATTTACGCAACAGAAGAAAATCCATATGTGTGTAAAATTTGTTGCAAAAGATTCTCTCAGAAGAGTAATCTGAATATACATTTATGTATTTAGAAACGGAAAAGATATATGTGTCTAAAGTGTTTTCTTAAAGATAATCTTAAAAAAATTAAGATCTAAATACGCATGTATACAGAAAAAAATGCTATATGCATGAAATGTGTTGCAAAGAAAATTTGTAAGAAGTGTTATCTAATTAGATGTCCGTGCACTCATAGAGGGGAAAAGCTATATATGTGTGGAATATCGTTTCAAATGTTTTTCTCCCAACAGATATAGTAACCATTTACGTATTCACCATGAAGATAGAGAGAAGGAGGAAAATCAAGCCACAAGTTCCTGGTGAAAAATGATCCTTAACGATTTTCATTGAAAACATAGGGGCAACGTTAATTCTATTAATTTCAAATCATTTAAATTACGTGTTTAGTATAAAAGGCTCGAAAATGCTTCCCCCTTTGATTTAATATTGGATATTCTTTTGCGAAAGCGAAAAATAAAAATGTAAAAATAAATGTAAGAATGCGCAAGAAATGACTGTCATCTATCCGAATCATCTAAAATCATAATTTAAAAAGATTTAGAAAAAGAAACAAACGAAATGAAAGAAAGTATAAAAATTATTTAAAATTTTATTTAATTATTATTTTTTTTTTTTTTTAACTTTTTAACAGCTGGGAAGCTACGTTTCTTATAAATGAATTTTAAAAAATCTTATTAATATTGTTGTTTAAATACTTAAATTGTTACTTATTGTTATAATACTTACTTACATTGTTGTTTTTCTTTTCTTTCTTTTCTTTTCTTTTTTTTCTTTTTTAAAAAAATTGTTGACATTCTTAAAAATTAGCGTTATAAATTTTGAATTAAAGTTGAAAATACTAAGAAAATTAGTTTTAGCATGTAAATAGTGCAAATTTATTTTATACAAAATTTCTATGCGATTTTTGCTTCATACACAAAGGCCTTATTTTGATCATTTTTTTTTCTTACTTATAAAGAATAATTAGTATGAAAATAAATAAATAAATGTCTTCTTGAACTAATAAGGATTTTTCTTTTCTTTGTACCACTGACAGACGAGAAGTGCCGGGTTCAATCTCAGGTTTGCTGCTCTGGTTAATTTGTTGGGAATTTTCCAGTGTTTTCTTCCAAATGCACATAAAGACTGACTAAGATACCAAAAGACACATAACTTTGGCCTAGGACCCTAATTTAATTAGTCGGCCTTATCACTTACACAATGAACTTCTCAGATTTTCAAGCTTATGTGTTTAAAATTGTTTCATTGTTTAACTCGCTTTCGACCAAAGTGGCATAAACGGCCGTACATGCAAAACCACGCGGCCGAAAGGGGAAGACCTGCTATGCCGCATAAAGAGAAGGGTCTCGAGGTATTCAATCACTTCAGCAATCGTTAAGGGGGTATTCTGGTCTAGAAGCCTGAATTTTAGGCATTTTTTAAAGTAAGATAAAAAAAAAAATGAAAAACATTTTTACTATCCATTTTTTTATATGTTTTTTTATTGACATTTTGAGAATGTAAAAAAAAAATTCGCCGAGATACAGGCCGATGGAGTGGGGGCTTCAAAAAAAACGGTGCGTCCTGGTTGACATGATTTCAACCCTTGTAGTGATCTAAAACAAAAAAATCAAACAAATTCTTCATTAATAAAGATGTCGCTATCGGGTTGACCATTTAAAAAAAAAAAATGACAAAATGGCGTCGACTTGAAAAAAAAAAAAAAAATTTACCCGACTTTTTTCGACCTTTTCGAATTTTTTAAAAATATTGAAAATCAAAATTTTTTAAAATCCAAGGCAGACGCGATAGAGAGTTGTATAAACAAGATATATACCAAATTTCAAAGCAATCGGTTCAGTAGAACTTGAAATATCATGTCAACCACCTGAAAAAAAGTAGTTTCGAGAAAAACGCATTTAAAGTTTAGGAAACATTTCAGTGATTCATTATTATTTTGTGTTTCGGACCCCAAACATCGATGTAATAAATCATCAGATGATAAGCTGGTATAAATAGGCTTTATTACATCCAAAACTTTTACATCCCAACTATATTACTTAACATAAACTATTACATCCCAAACGGCCGGCTCGGACGCCACGTCACAAAATCGGCTGTATCTCCCGAAAATAATTCGAATATTGAAAAATCCTTTTAGGATCATATTTTTGAAAGTCTAAACTTTCAAAATATGCAAAAAAAAAAAAAAAAAATCGATTTTTTTAAATTTCTAGACCAGAATACCCCCTTAAGTTGACAGTTGATCCTCTCTATTCGTAAGTTAACGCAATTGTACTCTGTTCGCGGCGAACTGATAGCAAAAGTAAACATAAAGGGTTACTGTTTCATCACCAGAGTTTGCCCCATTTACGTTTACTCGCTGAATCGCTGATTCTGTTTATATTGACCGAAGGTTAGCTTTCCCTGCTTTGTAGGTAAATTTAGTTTGAAGCTGGATAAAAATTATTTTCTGGTTTCATTGCATTTAACTTTCCTTCCGAGGAATTTATTCTGTGCTTTGATTTTCCATAATTCTCATTAAGAACCTGAAGAAAAAAAATCCCCACTACGAAATAAACAAGCGAAAAAAAGAAATCGGTCGCTTGTCTTGTCAGACAGGCGAATTGACGACTGGAACGTCTGTCGTCATTCGACGTCATGATGAAATTTAACCTATAGGAGTCTTAATTTACCCCACAAATAAAGGACTATAGCCAATCATAGCGCAGCTTTTCCCCACAAACAAAACGAAACTCCGCCTCGTTCTAGTCGTCAATTGCTTGGATGGACCAAATGGGCGATCCGCTGTTTGGCGAGAAAGCCAAATTGAGCAGAGTTGCACTGAATAAAGGAGAAAAATCTTCCTGACGTTCTGACATCCCTTTTGCGCATCTCGTCCGGACTTCATGCACGAGTGGCAACGGCTGCGGGTATTTACCTTTCTCAGCGACTGGTATTGGCTAATACAGCAGTAAACAAACATTTCCAGCTCAGTGATTGGCGTAGAGACTTTTATATACCCGCAGTGACGTGTGATGCATAAGGGAGGCCGAAAAATGGGTAACGGAAAGATGGGTAAGCGGAAAAATTGGTAATGGAAAAAAGGTAAGCGGAAAAATGGGTAATTTGAGAATTGCTACTTGCGAATCATATACTGAAATTGCCTCAAATTATGCCATAGAGTTAAACTATGTTTCGAAGACATTTCATCTTTGTTACTGATTATTTATTTCATCGTCAGTTGAAAAATTATTCAGAGGGCTGAATATAAAAAATCTTTCACAGGAGCCTTTTTAGTAAAAAAATAAAATAAAAAATAAATTAATCTTTCATTTATTACTTTATTCACGTATTTACTATTTATGAGATTTTAATTATTTTTAAAAAGAAATCATAATGTTAAAATAATAATTATAATACTAATTGGAAAAAAAAAAAAAGAAAAAGAAATGAAAGAAAATGTTGGAAAGAGAGCAGTGTACAATGGAGAAAACTTTTATTTTTCGGGCAGAGATAAATAGAAAAGCTTTGTTTGAGCAGGCGTTTGGCTGAAATTCCTTTTCTTAGAAGCATTCTCTAGTTTTTATCATGCTTCGGAATGTCAGTTAAAAATTTAATCTTTTAAAAGGGCTGAATATTAAAAATCTTTCGCAGGATCCTTTTCAATTAAAAAAAAAAAAAAAAAAAAAAAAAAAACTTTTATTTATTACTTTATTCACGTATTTACTATTTAAGAGATTTTAAAAGATTTTTATTGGTTTCTAATGATTAAACATCAGATAGTTCACTTCATACGAAGAAAATTAAATAGCTTGAATAGATATTAAAATATCTATCAAAAGAAAAAAAAAAAAGGATGAATGGTTTTAAATTTGTTTGAAAATTAAAAATTTTTTTAACTCAAGCTGCCGTATAATTGTCTTAAACGGCGGCACTCAACCTGGTTCCCACGGCCGTTTCACAGTGACAATGGGAGTTTGTTCTGATACTGCAGTACTTTCATTTTCTTTAATTGACTTTTTTAAAATATTAAAACAGATTTTTTTATTTTTATTTATTTATTTTTTTAATCAATTATTATTATTTCTTTTTTCATGACATTATTAAAAACTTTTACATAAATCTCCCCGATATTCTTTTGCTTTTATATTTTATAATGTGTAACAAATTAATATGTAAAATAATAAATCCTACTACTTAATGGCATGTTCTAAAATTCTACACTTTAACACAGATACTGAAGTGGACGGTGGGTGTAGAAAGGCTGATTACCCTTAATCTAAATCTTCACTTGAAAAGGTCAAAATGTTACATAACTCTTTTTTTTTTTTTTAAGGAAAAAAGAAGAAGATAAGGAGGAGAAGGAAAGATCAAAACGAATATAAAGCATATTAAACGTTAATACCCTTTAAACACTGGAAAAAGGCGGGGTTTTGTATTGTGTGTCATTTGGGAGCTGTAGAGTGCCAGAAAATTACTTTATGTAATAAAACTTTTCATTTAACGGGTATTTAAAGCAGCATTATATTTAATACATAGACTATTCAGAAAAAAAATACCATTCATCTGGTTCATGAAAAATAAAGAACATTTTCTGGCATTGCTCTATGTATATACATTTATGTCAACCTATCCCGGAAGATTACTGGTCCCGCCCCTTTCCGTACATTTTTTTCACATCAGTCTTTTTCGAGCTGTGTCAGCCATCGGTGGCTGACACTGATCTTTCCATTTAGGCTAAGTCAGCCGGCAGTGTAAAATGTGATATAAAACTACAGAACTTACATAGTTTTAAGTAATTACTGACAATTTATTTAAAATTTACTTCATTTTTTTTTTTTTTTTATAAGATTTTTATAGGATTATGTCGTTAAGGCCTAATGGGGTTTATTGAAACTCAATAAACATAACACGCTTCTAAGCAGCACGTGTGGCCTGAATGGGTTTTCCATAAGAATTCACGTGGCGCTCAATGAGTTAATCGTAAATGTATTTGAAGTTAATTACACTAAAAATTAAATTGTGTACACACAGGGGCGGGAACTAACAATGTTACGGGTTAGGTTGGCAAGTATGCATATATATTTTGCTTGATTTATAAAAATTTATAACACATTTTCTTCTTTTTTTTTTAGCATTTTGTGTTTATATCTCTCATTAAAAATAAATACAATATTCATATATAAACATTTCCATACAGTAATGTATATAAACATATTGATTAAAGAAGATTTGTTGATATTATATAATTATTCTTCTATCTGTATAGTATATTAACACAAATATATTTTGTAAATTTCGCAGCATCGAAAAACAGCAACATAGCTTCCATATCAAGGCTTAATGTAAATAGCCACGCCTTTTCACAAATTTTCTAAAACTTTATAATATAAAGCAAAATAATTTTGCATATTTGTAATTAAATCATTTAAATTTTGTCTTCAATAATCGATGTAGTAAATACCATTGTTATTTATGTATACCAGCGTCACATATAGAGTCGAATAGGAATATGCAAATTTTTCTTTTTTTTAAAATAGTGTTTCAGCGAATCAGAGGGGGGCTTCTTTTCTTTTGAAATTCTTTCACAATCCCTCGCCTACATTGTGATAACTTTACAAAAATATGCCAATTTGTATAATAAACATCGAAATATTGCTTAGGAAACAATAAAAATAACATAAAGGTAAATTAAAATAGTTTTCCGTCAAATTATATACAAGCATTTACTTATAGAGGATAAAGATTATAACAAGTGACGGCCCCCTAACAGGAATAAAAAGTGAAATATCACTGTAACTCAAAAAATAATGTTAGGAACGAGCTGTAAATTTGGAAACCCATGTTTTTGATGATGCCCGTTCTATTCGTGCAAAAATTAACATAGGTCATAATTCATAATTTTTTCAAATATGAATTTATTAATAATTTTCATAATTCAAAAAATGTTTTTTTAGCAAAAATTTGCATGGAATATGTTTGGGTTACTTCATTCTAACGAATAAAAAAAACAGAATTTAAATATCATAATTATTTCGGAAGATATGATTTAATGTTTGTCACATTCATTTAACATTAGCACCCCCAAACTTTGACAGCTTATAACTCTATGAAAAATTGAGCGAAATATATAAACTATACCATTTTCCGTGATGATTTGATCCAAAGAATTTAAATAAATTATAAAAAATGGGGGTTACCATTGAAAAAAAATGAAGTTTATGTCAGTTTTAATATGTAGACGACCCCCTAAGTAAAATCTAACTATAACATTATAAACTAGACGTTATTACAAACTGATTGGTACTAGTCGCATGTTTCTACGATAATTTACGGCAAAATTAGGTGGGGGGGGTGGCGTTTTTTTTTTTGGGTGACTGTACAAAGCTAATCCTTAGATCATTATTTAGGTTCCTCGTATCTTCTTTTATTATTAAACTCTAACATTTAGAGAATGCTTGGATAAAGCATCGATTTCCTATAAATTTTGTATTCGAACACTCTCAATTTGAATGTGATATTTAAGAGCCGTATTACAGTGTTTTATTTTTTAAATCTTGTATTTTATTTAAACTAAAATTTTCAGGAATTTGATAAATTAACAATGCTTAGATCTTCGCTGATATCTAATACCCTTTATCATTCAAAATTCCCTCCGAATTAATAAATTTTCTGTTCAATGTGTCCTATAGTTACACCATTTTCAACAAAGGCTGTAGCTATTTAACTCTCCAGTTGTAAAATTTCATCTAAGTTCTCTTTTGAAAGAACTTCCCTCATGTATTTGCTGTCCTTTATCGTACAAAGAAAAAAATCGGAATCTCAAATTTTTAGATGTTTTTTCAGATTTATTTGTTACTACAACTTTCTGTTGCAAAATAAAAATAATAATAATAATAATAATGATAATAATTTTGACTTTTCCTACCCCCTTGTTTTCAAGTCAAATAACAAGAATTAGAAATATGAAAAAAGAATTTCGCTTTTTTTTTGGTAATACTTTGATTATGGACCAAAATGGCGGGACCAAAGCGGCGGGACCAAAATTTCCTCGGGACCAAAGTGGCGGGATCAAAGTGTCATGTACCCAAAACGATCAATGCGGGAAAACGATGAATGCGGGAACGATAGATCGGGGTTTCACTGTATAGGATTACCAGGTGTATAAACTTAAACCGCTGTTTGCGTATAGATGGCGCTAGTGAGTGTATTAACAGCGGACATTTAAATGTCTTATTGTTTTTGTATTAGTTTGACGTCTGTTCACATAAATCAGTGCAAATCGTTAGTGATTTCATATAAAAACATTAATTTTTCTTCGTGTAAACATGTCTCGTTTTGTACCAAAAAAAGAGCATATGCGGGAAGCTCTGCTTTTCTGCTTCAATTTGAAGAAATCAGCTGCCGAATCGCATAGAATGCTTGTGGAAGCTTATGGTGACAGTGCTTTGTCAGAAACAACTTGCAGAGACTGGTTTCGTCGGTTCAAAAATGGCTATTTTGACTTAAATGACAAAGAGCGTGAAAATCGGCCCCGAAAGTTTGACGACCATGAATTACAGCCTCTTTTGGACGAAGATGATACCCAATCGCAAAAAATGCTTGCCGAGAAGTTAGGTGTCACTCAACCAGCCATTTCTATCCGTCTACATGCCATGGGAAAGGCCTTATTATCAACAAAGACATGACAAACTGATTTTTCTTAATGATAACGCGCCAGCACACACGTCAAAATTGGTCCAAAATTATCTCAAAACACTTAACTGGGAGGTGTTACCCCACCCCGCTTAATTCACCAGACCTGGCTCCTTCTGATTATCACCTGTTTTCATCAATGGGCCATGCACTCGCCGAACAGCACTTCGTTTCTTACGAAGACGTTCGAAAATGGCTGGACGAGTGGTTTGCCTCAAAAGATAAGGAATTCTTTTGGCGTGGAATTCACCAATTGCCCGAAAGATGGGAAAAATGTATAGTTAGCGAGGGAAACTATTTTGAATAAAATTTTGTTTTGCTTTATATAAAAAATAAATGTGTTTTTATTACTAAAAAACAGCGGATTTAAGCTTATACACCTGGTATATTTAAGTGTACAATGTAATGTGTATATAATTCGCAGAAGATGCACAGGGCTGCTAATGATTAAGCAGAAACACTCTTTTTTTCATTGAATGTAATTAGTAGAATTACTTTACCATAATATTTTAAGATGTTGAGGAAAACTGCTCAGAAATTAAAATTAATTTTTTATACCCATATGGTAAATAAATTGTTTTCTAAACTAAATATTTAGCGTTTTTATTTTATTTTGTATATTTACACGTTTTGAGGTTCCCTGAATAAGCCATGTTTTTAACGTTTAATCTTTTTCTATGTCTTTTATCAGAATAACCTAAAAATAAATAAATAAATAAATAAAAATATATATATTTCAGGCAATTCAAATGTATTTTGATGTTAACATAAAACTGTTTCTTGAAAAATTTTATCAGTTGATAAAATGGAATGGGCGAGAATGGCGCGGGTGAAATTGTCTGAATAATTTGGAATGAACTTTTAGAGGGGCAGTCGCCCCCTCATACAGATTTATTTATGAACTGAAACTAATTTTAGTTCCTTAGATAAGAAAAAAAAAAAAAAGACGATTGATTTGCTAGATCCAATTAGGGTAGCAGATTATTGAAAAGATAAAATACGCTCTTTCGTAAACAAAGTATTCTTTTTTAATTGCACTTTAAAAGAGAAAATATTAAAAAAAATAATAATTTTTATCATAGCTCTGTTTTTATTTTTTGCGTAAAAGTGTAAAAGGAATTACAAAAATTAAATTCAGTAAGAGATATTCAGTTAGGGTATCTTTAGTTTTCACAAATATTTTAATGAGCATTGCAAATATAGTATAACTAATATCAAATTTATCTGCACTTTGAAAATTAGTATTTGTTTCATTATTTATTATTAATTTACGCATTATTATTATTATTATTATTAGTTTTTTTTTTTTTTTTTTTTTTTCATTTCTTATTTTTATCTCTTTTGTATTATTTTCTTGTGTATTTTAATGGAATATGTTCGTATACCGCTTTCATTGTTTATTTAGGAATAATTTATTATATAGTGCATGTATTTCATAGAAAAATTTAATTAAAAAAAATACATATAAGTGTATGTGTACACACAATTAAGAAAGATACAAACACATTTTTTATTTACTGACATTCGTTTTTTTTTTTTTTCTTTCATTTCAAAAATGATTTATCTCATATTTTCATTTAGTTTATTCACGTTTTATACGTTATTTTACAATGTAAATAAGTTGAATACGGACTGTACATATAAAAAAAGTCAAAATCTGTGAGTAATATTTTATACTATAATTTAAACAAAAGTAAAGTTGTACAAAATATTGTGCATTATTACGAAATAACGATAACACACGTCTAAAATTCTTTTTTCCCGATAAACATTGTAGAACCAAATTCAACGTATTTTAAACCACGTAAATCTACCAAATGACCGCAGGATAATTTAATGTTATGAACTCAAAAGTTTGTCATGTGTATACAGAGCAGGGTTCGTACAGACCCGCCATTTTGAAGGGCTTTTTCACCAGTATTCACAAGCAACAAAATTCTTATTAAAATTATGCCCGTATGGTGGTCGATTGGTAGTTGCCGTGTTGATATTTCGAATTAGCCCTAGATGCCTGCTACTAGAGCTTAAGCAGAAAAATGAGAAATCACATTTTTTGATTCATGTTAAAATTTATACACCATTTTTCCTTTTTTGTATTAACGTAAACTTGTTAATTGCAGTTCTACTAGCATGACTTCATAGTACATTTTAAATTTTATAAATGCTACTATTTGTTTTTTTAGAATTTAAACAGGGTTCCCATGGGTCAGGAAGAAGCTAGTGAAAAAAGTCAGGGAAAATTTCAAATATTGCTCAAAAACCTGGGGAAATATTGACATAATTCTGGAAAATGATTTTTTAACCTGCAATTTAAAATGCCTTATCTTTTATGTTGCGAGCCACTATTTTCTTGTCATAAACCAAATTTTGTATCCTTGAATTTTATTAAAAATAAAATAAAATAAAATAAAATAAAATAGACCTGGGAAATCTAAAAAGATCAGGGAATTTTACTTTTGAAATCGAATGAGAATCCTGTTTGAAGAAGCAATTTTTTTTTTTTACATGCATGATCAAGTTTGCACTATAAGATATAATTATACTCATGTTTAATTTCCAAAATTTTATAATGTTATAAATATGGTAAAGACAAGGTATGAAAACATAAGGCATAAATCACGAATTTCTTTGAGATTAATTTTAGATTTCTTCATTTCCTAACATAGTTAGGAAATTCCCATCCTGTTTTGAAATGTTGTTCCAAAGTAATTCGCCTCCCTCCCATCACTACACACAGTTTTTAAATGATGATTTACATTATTATTAATAAACATCATTATTCACATTTTTTTTTAACAATTTTTAGCATTTCATACAATAAATTCTATAAATTATTTAGCATTTCATTTTACTGGAAACTATTATCTTTAAAACGGTTGTATTATATAAAACTAAATTAGCATACATGGGCGATTGTGACTCAAAAGGTAAAATACCTGAAAATTACTATCTTAAAAAAAAAAAAAAAAAAAAAGAAGAAGAAGAAGAAAGAAAAAAAGAATGAAAAATAGAATATCAAATGATACTCAAATTATTAAACCTAAAATCCCTCAAACATTTTACTATTCATTCACAAATCACTTGGTTGGCAAATGAATAACCAATATAAACAAAAGAAATATTATGAAAATACACAAGGATTAGATTAAGGCCGTGGTTAGAGAATCGGCAGCCGGGTAAGTATTATGGACCCGGCAGTCTTCTGCGCTTGCGTATTAAAACTTCCGGGTATGGAATACTTGGTCTGTAACTGAAGTGCCGTGTGACATAGTGAATGAATATTTTTTGAATGATTCTTATTCCTAACAGATAAATAAATACATAAAAGTAAGCAATAATTAGCGTCAGTCAAACATATAAGTCTGATGTGTATTTTAACAATTAACAAACGAATAAATAGCGCCGGCAGCTGTTTTTCGACCAGTCAACAATCAATTTTGTAATCAATCCAGCTGGTTCAGCCATCTTTTGAAATGATGTGAAACCAAAGATTCGATTTTTCCAAACTTAATCTTTGGAGAAAACATGCAAATTTGAAAAATGAAATTTCTTATAGTATACTGATTAAATTAAAATTTAGATTTTTTTTTTTAATAATTTAGTTTTAATAATTTATTTATTTATTTATTACTGTACTAATAAAATAAAATTTTTAAAAATATATTTAGTTTTTAAAAATCAAAATATAATAAGATATTAAAATAATCTTTCAAAAATCTTGCAAAGTTAAAAATAATTTTTTTTGTACTATACTGATTAAACTAGAACTTTAAAAAATGTATTTAGTTTTTAATAATCTAAATATAATATGTTAGAAAAATCTTTGGAGAAATCATGCAAAGTTTAAAAATTTAGCTTTATGTATTATATTTATTGCATTAAAGATTTCAAAAATATATTTAGTTTTTTAAAATCCAAATATAATAAATTAGAATGATTTTTGGCGAAACCATGAAAAGTTGAAAAATTAATTTCTTTTTAATATATTAAATTTTTAAAAATAAGAATATAATTCTATATTAGAGTAATCTTTTGAGAAACCATGTAAAAGTCAAAAATTAAGTTTCTTTTACTATACTAATTAATTTAAAAATTTTAAAAATAAATTTAGTTTTTAAAATCCAAATATAACAATACGTTAGAAATGTGATGTTTTTTGTAAAATGTTAAATTCCCCCCCCCCCCTTTATATACACGTATATTTCAATCATGTACATTATCAGTTTTCTGAAATTTTTATTTTTATTTTGCATTGTGGAGTAATATAAAGATGTCAGAAATATCTAGCAATTTGAGAGATTTATTTAGCTTAATTATATTAGCTTGTTTAACGAAAGACAACGTAGCAGATAAACAAAAAATATAAGAGAAAATAAAACTGAATAACGAAACCATGAACCTATAAAGAGAAGGACGGGGATCGCGATGTTTCAAGAATAACCCCAATTTTCCCCTGTCGATTCTCTGCAGACATCTCGGGTCTTTGCAGCGCCATCTCGCGGCGGTATCGGAAATTCCGTCTTTCGGTTTCAGCCAAAGCTGAAAGAAGTTGAAAGATAAAAGGAAATATAAAGAAGGATTGCACAAAAAATCGCGGAATTTCATTTGGAAAAAGTTAATAAACTTTTATTAAATCCGCACCAACGAATACTGTTGTAGATTCCGAAAGTTCGACAATTTTAAAATCATTCTGCAAAAACTTTTTTGAGAAATCTAAAACAAATAATTAAAAAAAAAAATCTTGTATTTCGTATAAATAAATAAATAAATAAATAAATAATAATCGAATGGAACAATCAATTTGAAATATTCCAAATAATAATAATAATAATAATAAAAAGTGGGAAGAAATGAAAAGAAAAAAAACCCACCAAGGAATTGTATATAAGAAATATTTATCAATTGTTCTTGAAAACATTTTCAATATTTATTACTTAGTATTTGTAATAATTTGTTTTTAAATATTTACATTTTGAACTCGCACTAAACGTTTTTCATTTATATAAATTAAAACTTTCTTTTAATTACTTTCTTACAATTATACACACACACATATATATATGCATTTTCCACACATGCAATGAAATATTATAATAATTATTATATTTATATTTCTTGAAAATTATTAAATAAATACTCCCTGCTAATTAATTAGTATTAGAATTTTCTTTCCTACAGCTCCACTAGTGACTGAGAGGTTCTGCCTTTAAAGTTGGACGATGGAAAGTGCTGGGTTCGATCTCAGGTCACGCTTGTCGACCTAGCCATTCGGATTTTTCCGTGTTTTTTGCCAAAGCTGGCGAATGATATGGGCTAGTACCTCTTAGCCCCATGTCCCTAGTGTAGACAATTCACCTTAAACCGAATACCAACATTTTAGATGTCTGGTTAATTTAATAGGTCCCACCAGTAGCCGAGAGGTTCTGCACTCAAAGGTAATAGCCGATAAGTGCAGGATGATTAGATCCCAGGAAGCATTTGTCGAACTAGCCGTTCAGAGTTTTACATGGTTTTCTCCGAAACTCACATGAATACAGGTTAGGATCACTTAGAAAGACCCCCTACAGAGGGCATCCCCTTTAGGCTCAAGTCCCTAGTACTAAGTCCCCAATAACTTTAAGCCAATAGAGGAAAGTTGCATGGAGCATGGTTCAAATCCATGTCATTTGTCTGCCTAGGCGTTTCTTATTTTCTATAAAACTTGCATAAATATGGGCTAGGATCCCTTAGAAAGACCAAGGAGGCAATCCACCTTGGCTTAAATCTCTAGTGCAGACAATTGGCCTTAAAATAGATTATATATATATATATATATATATAAAGTAATAATTGAATATACTGTTAAACTATAATAAAGTAGTATCAAGATGAAAAATTAGAAATTAGTGAGCAGTAATCATTTTAAATATTTTCAAAAAAATATCTGAAATTCTAAATTATTTATTTTTAAATAGTTTTTGAGAAAAAGTAATATACTTAATACTCTCATAATTCAATGCATATGTATGTGCATTTACATAATTATAAAATTGTAATTTATAAAACGTTTTATAAAATTTATCACCTGCTTTCATAATAAATTTATCTAAAAATTTTCCAGTTACAGAGCACGACTAATTTATATACAAAGATATTCAAAATAATTTCAATGTATTTCGTTCAATAAGAGATAATATTTAAAAAATTGTTTTAATACCTTTGTACTAAACAACACATAAGGAAATTGGCCTTATTATTATTATGGTTAAAAATATGTTTTCTATAGAACAGGGTATAAATAGCAGATATACTGTTAAGGGATACACAAAAAATATTCAGATACATTATGGGCTGTAGTTGAAAATTGCTAACAACTAAAGATATGTTTTCTGTGGAATATGGCATGAACAGCAAAGATTTACTGCTAACAGACGCACAAAAACATTCAGTTGCATTATGGGCTGTAGTTGAAATTGCTAGAAATGCATTTTTAATTGTGTTAAGCGTTTTTAATAATTTAAAACATTGTTAATGCATGATTATGACTTTACTTGGTGTGTCTTTCTGTTCTTTAATTTCTGGTGGTATTTATAAAATACCTTAAAAGTAATATATATTATTTAAGTGCCATGTTCTCTACTAAAAATAGTACAATAATACTGTACAAGATAGCTAAATAAGTTTTAGACTATATATAGGCTATACAAATGCAATCTTTTCCCCAATTTTTTCTTTAGACATAAAGCTGTAAAGAAGCTTTTGTGAGATTCTTTCCTCTATTGTTAAAAACAAAATATTTTTTTGCAGCCTTGTTTTTGAAAATATAAAGGAGTACAGAAAAATAATCTGTCCTTTAGTTTTTGTTTAAAATTAAAGCCATAAAGATATTCTTTACGTTCTTCTATATCCAATAAAAGAAAGTATTAGATTCGTAAAAATTTTCGATTTCCAGTTTTCGATAGATTTACATGTTTTTAGAGGTCCAGAATAGGATTTAATCTTTTTTAGAAAATTTCTGTATGTGTGTGTAACAAAAATTTTATTCCAACTGTATCTCAAGAGCTACTTCAGAGCATTTCATATAAATTGATATGTAGTGGCAACTTAACATAAATTAGGGTCTATCAACTTTGGGTGAAAATTGTGCAGCATGTATTGTTGCCCTCCCATTTTCTCTGAATTTTTAACTTAGCGGTATAGGACAACATTTCCTATAAATCTACACAATAGGAATTGTTTTCATTGAATCCTTATGAAACTAAAAAATATTATTCATAATACAAATAGGGAACTAGAAGAAAAAAATAATAATGACATGCATGGGCAATGGCAAATTTTTAATACTGATATCTTTCATCAATAAATTTAAACTGAATATTTGAACCATTGACTTATGATAATTTAAAACAAAGTTTTATTATTATTATTATTATTTTCATTTAAAAAAAGAGAGAGAGAGAGAGAGAGAGAGAAAGCTCAGTTTTTAATATATCGTTGTAGAACATAACATCAACTTTATTTGAGCTTTTAGTATTATACTTCTACCCAAAAAAAAAAAAAAAAAAAAAAAAAAAAAAAGTCTACATTTATTGTGGAAAATAAATTTAATACATTTTAACAAATTATTTGTACTAAGTGAATTTGCATAGGAAAATATAAATATAGAAGAAAGTTTTTTGATAGCTACAACATACTTCTTTTTGAAAGTTTTCTTCCTCAGTAAGAAAATACAAACTATATTTTAAAGCCTCATTACAGAGAGAGACAATTTGTTTTAATACCATACACCACATCCTATTTCCATTGAATATTTTTAAGTTTGAATACTCAAAAATTATATTACATTTCACCATTCAGATATTTAAAAAAATTTATTTCACGATGAATCAACAAAGTAATACCTGAATATCTTTAGGGGTGTGCTCTTAAACTATAATATTGTAAAATCGAGGGGAAAAATAAAAAAAATAGTAATCATTTTAAGTATTTCCAAAAAACTGACATTTGGAAGTTAAGTTTTTAAAATTTAAATAGTTTTTGAAAATATTTAAGGTACTTATATTTTATATAATAATGCGTATGTAAATTTTCCTAACCCTAAACCAGTAATTTACAAAAAGTTTTATAAAATTACTATCTTCTTTCACTGTAATAAATTTACTTGAGAAATTTCCGATTTCAATGTTAAAACTTTCTTTCTTTTCTTCTTTTTTTTTTTTTTTTTTTTTTTTTAATCAGTCTTTTCAACTTTACCATTATCTTGCATTGGTGGATTCTGGGTAAAGCAAATTTTTTTTAATCACACAACACTTTGAAGTACTATTTCATACATGCATATATATTTTCATATACACATATACGTACATAACGTATGGTTTGTCTTGATTTTATTACAAGCTAATCGCTATTAATTAAAATCTTTAAACCTTCCTACCCTGTATGGGTCGATTCGACCCATTTTTAAAAAAAGATTTTGTGATATCCCACAAAGATTTTAATTCTGAACAGTAAATGGCAATAATACACATAAAAAAAAAAAATGTGTAGAAAAAATTTCTTGCGGTCTAAGTAACCATATTACTACCTGGGTCGATTAGATCCATGCAGGTAAAACGTAACATTTTTTCAACAGGGTAGGAAGGTTAATTAGACAAAAGCAAGCTATTTTCACTAAGAGATTAAAAATATATATATTTATTTAATTATTATTATTATTTTTTTTTTTATTCTAAAAATCCTTTATTTATTTATTATTCTTTTTCATTTTTATGAAATTTCTGAACAAACCATCTCCCCACCCACCTTGTTAAGAATTTCAGATTTTGTGCATGTATTATTGGCCAATATATATAATTATAGTTCCCAATAACATTCAAATACTATTATCTTATATATAAAAATATATTATTTTGTAGATAGTTATCATTAAATGTCAATTATTTCAATTGTTTTCTTTTTTACACATATTTAACACATATAGTATTATCTGTTTAACTATTTAAATAAGGAAGCGAAACATTATTCATGAACAAATCAGATTTCATTTCTGAAATTGATAAAATAACATAATATGTCACAAATAATAAAATTTTACTTATTGTACATTTTTTTCATATTCACATTTTTTAAGTCGAATATTCATAAAATGAGAATTTTTAAAGGCCTTCAAATACAAAAAAGAAACTACACTGGTCCATAAAAACGGAAATATGCATTTTATACTAAATGAATAGCTACTTAACTCGAAATGAAAATTATTTGTTAAATATCAGTATTAAAGCTCTAAATTAAGTAGGAATAAAACTAACCTTACACTGTAAAAAAAATTCAGAAACGTTTCTGAATATATGGGGCAGCTACGGTGCATGTAATTTTCAAAAATGTTTCTGAGTATATTGGAAACCTTTCTTTGTAATATTCAGAAACGTTTCTGAGTATCTTGGAAACCTCTTTCTGTAATGTTCAGAAACATTTCTGAGTATTTTCGCATCCTCTTTCTGTACTATTCAGAAACAATTTTGAGTATTTCAAAAAAAATTTTGAAATGTTTCTGACAAATTCAGAAACATTTTTGATTGTTTTAAAAAACATTTTGAAACGTTTCTGTTACACCCAGAAACATTTTTGAGAACTTTAAAAGCTTTTTTTGTATGTTTCTGTTATATTCAGAAACAATTTTGAGTATTCCAAAAAAAAATTTGAAATGTTTCTGACATATTCAGAAACATTTTTGATTGTTTTAAAAATCATTTTGAAACGTTTCTGTTACATCCAGAAACATTTTTGAGAACTTTAAAACCTTTTTTTGTATGTTTCTGTTATATTCAGAAACAATTTTGAGTATTTCAAAAAATTTTTGAAATGTTTCTGACATATTCAGAAACATTTTTGATTGTTTTAAAAAACATTTTGAAACGTTTCTGTTACATCCAGAAACATTTTTGAGAACTTTAAAACCTTTTTTGTATGTTTCTGTTATATTCAGAAGCATTTTGTTGTATTTCAGAAATTTTTGCGATATAATCAGAAAAATTTCCCAGTATTTTAGAAACTTTTTCAAAGAGTTTGTCATTTACAGAAACAATTTTTATTATTTCAGCAATGCTTTTGAAATATCTGGAAACGTTTTAATGTATTTTAGAACGCTTATTTTAATTAGGTAATGTTTCTGAACCTTCCCTTACAGTCTTGAAAACTTGTATCCCTCAATACAAGCAATAAGCACCACCAAAAACTGGTGGTGCTAACTTGTATATTTTACAACAGTTTTCTTTCCGTAGATAATAAAGTTACAGTGTTAATCAAAAGCACTTATTTCCATTAGATTTGACTATCTAATCCATTCTGAAAATAATTTTAGCATACAGTTTACTTGGAGGATGTTCAATGACTGGGGGCATTACTCTGGCTCTCTAATTAGTAAACAAGTATAGAAAAATTGGCTTTTCAGAAGCACAATGCTAATAATAATGAAAAACCAAAATAATTATATTAGAATAGCTAACTAAATTTAGTTAGCTGTTCTTAATTAAGGCATCTTATTATTTCTTATACACCAAGAAACTAAATTACCTCTTCATTTTTTATAATGTTTCAAAAATTAAATCAATTTGAAGTTTTGGATTTTAGTGTCAATTACCTTAAAATTCATTTTAATTAGTTTTTTAAACAAGGGTTAAAAAAAAAAAAAAAAAAAAAAAAATGCATTTCAGCACAGAAGTATCAAAATATAGAAAATAATTTGGAAACCCAAAATTGTGTAATTCCTGGAATTTGAATGGGTTATATCTCTCTATTAGTAATTTTTTAGGATCTATCTAAAGTTGCCCTTTAAAGATTGTAATTTCACTTACACTCCTGTCCAAAATTGCAAATTTCTTGGAAACTGAAAACAACAATTTTATGAATTTTAGTGGAATGATACACATCATAAAGCCTAAAGGGAAACAAGCGAGAAAAACCATGTCATGATGCATAGATTATTAACATTTTCCAACAATTAAAAAAAAAGTTTCATGTATTACCCTTAATTAAAAGCTCCACATCCAAAATTATCTTTAAATGCATACAATCACAGATTACTCAGAAACTGAAAACTATAATTTTATGAAATTGTGTGGGATGATATATAATTACATGGGGCATCAAAAGTATTAAAATATGAGAGCAATGTGCTAAACTACTTTTCTTAATTGCAGGAAAGTGTTTTATAATATATGCGTCATTTGCAGGGTTTTTCTTTCTTATTTCCTTTTACATTTAGGTTTTAGGATGTTATGTATCATTCCACAGGAACTCATAAAATTATAGTTTTCAGAAAAGATAATTTTGGACATGAATGTAGCTTCAAATTATTTTTTTTGGTCTAATTTAGGCAAATAAATGATACAGACATGCCAAGTCTCCTGCTTCAGGGAGGCTACAGAAATTCAGAAAAAGAGTTTCCTGATTTTTCCATGACTAATCTTGACAAAGTTCCAGAATTTTGTGTAACATGCTCGCTAAACTACTGCAATTCAAAACACTATACCGATGGTAAAATATATCTCAATCTCTATTATTTTCCTCTTTGTTCACGTACAAAAAAGAAAGTGAAATGAAAAATTCAAAATTTCGGAGAAATTAACAAAATTTGCACCAAAAATATTTATTTATTTATTCTATGTTAACTAGGTGAGATTCAACAAAATGTAGCCAATCCTGTGCAATCATGGTTAACCCCTTACTTGTCGAAGATAATTTAGGAGATTTGCTTCAAAGTGTTACTATTATGTTTCAACTCTAAAATGAGCAAATGTTTTGAAGACACTGTCAAGATTCACTTTCAAAGTTATTTTACTGCACTGCCAAGCTGTGTGAGCAGTTTCACTGGTAGCAGTAAAATACAAAGGATCGTACTTCGGAATACATATTACAGTAAAAGTGACCAGAGATTATGCATAATTACCAGTGATTATACATAATCCCCACTAAATTTTGGGGAATGTGATACATTATTTAATATTTACCACATTTACCGTTTTTTTTTTATAAAGTCCCCAATGCATAATGGGGAATGTGATAAATTTTGATTCATTCATTTTGAAACAGAAGTGTTCAGTATTTTTTTTTTTTATTGAAAGCGTACAGACGTGTGCATTACTGACTGCTGCAGTACAAAATTTTGTATATTTTATTAGAATTATGCATTTTGAGATAGGGGTATCCAGTGATTATTTTTGTTTGTTTTGTTTTCATGTACGCAAAGCGTATAGGTGTGAGTGATACTGGCAGCTGCAGTAGAAAACTTTGCTTTTTTTTATTTCATGCATTTTAAGTAAATTTTAGTACAGCAGCAACCACTCACATCTGTACACTTTGCATACATGAAAAAAAAAAAATCACTGGATACCCATATCTCTAAATGCATGAAATTCAAAAATATGTAAAATTTTGCACTGCAGCAGCCAGTATTACGTACGTCTGTACACTTTGCGTACATGAAAAGAAAAAAAAAAAAAAAAAAAAAAAAAAAAAAGAAAAAATCACTAGATACCCCTATTTTAAAGTGCATGTATCTGAAAAATATGCAAAAATTTGTGCTGCAGCACTGCTAAGATAACGGGTAAATGTGATAAATAATGAATAATTAATCATATTCCCCAAAATTTAGTGGGGAGTATGCATAATCACCAGTAATTATGTATAATCCCTAGATTAATCACTTTTGCCGTAGCATATATATGCCCAGGGCAGTTAAGGGGTTAAAATAGAACCTGTTTGGCGAACTTTCAGTCATGCTTGCAGGGCAATAATAAAACTTTTCATGATTTTGGGGTGTGTTTTTACAAAATTCCCTGATTTTTCCAGATTGATAAAGTACCCTGATTTTTTCATGATTTCCTTGATTGCTGCCACACTGTGCTTTTGGCAGGAGTCTCCTGATATTTGCTTGCTTTTCCATGCTCCTGATTTTCCACTCATTTCTCCTGCTTTTCTGATGTAATTTTTATCTATCCCTCTTAGCATAATTTATGCTTAAAATTTGTGGGACTGAGTAAAAAAATTTGAAAGAAAATTGAAATTTATCTTGCCCTGCAATTTATCAAGTTCAGTTTGAATGTGAATTACTATACAATGCTTTGAAACTAATTTTTGCATAATAAAAAATGTCTTATTATTAAAAGATTTTTTTTTTTTAAATACCATAATTATTGAAACTTAAAGAATTCAAATTTCATTAGAATATAGCTGATATTTTCATTTCTTTATTACCTTTTCTTAAAAAAAAAAAAAAATAAAATAAAAAATAAAAAAAAAAGATCCTTATTGTTTTATATTAGGAGCAGAATGAACAAATCTGTCTATTTTGACTTTACTCATTTTTCTTATAAACTTTCGTGTTGGAAAAAGTCTCTTGGTTTCTGTTAAAAAAATCTCCTGCTTTTTTCTCATTAGAAATTGGCATCTCTGATGGTAAAACAGGTACACTCCACAATAAGTTTAACTAATGAAACTGATAAGCTGCATCAATGAAATTTTTATTTTACACAGAAATTCCATGAAAAATTTCCTAATCAAAAATATGTTTGTAATAGGAAGTTTGACCCCTTCAGGACAAGTGTCACACTTAATGTGCTCAGAATCCTTGATTATTCCCACAAAATATCTTTTATTGTAAATTTTGTCTTTTTTCCTTTTTAATTGGGACATTTTCTAGATTCAACTAGGCAAAAAATTCTGTTTTGAAAAACATGACAAAAGATTAATTCTGTAAAAGGCGCTCATGAAGGAGTTAATACTAATGCCAATAATACTTTAAAAGAGATCAGCTACTTAAACAAATTGAAACACCGGGTACATATCACACATTGTAAAGTGTACAAGTTAAGTAATACAAGAGTAAATTATCAAAAATTTATGAAATAATAACACTCTTCCATACAAAAAAAAATTGCATGTTTTTAATTTCTTTATTTGAGATTTTGGTATATCTATACGTTTTGAGGCTTCTCGATTTCATATTTTACTTTTTTAGAGTTTTACGATAGTACCTAAATGCTCTATTCAATTGAGCTCAAACTTGGTAAAAATCTTATAGGTCACTGCCGCAGGAACTCTTAATTTTCACAAGTATACGACATATAGTTCATTTAGAGGAATACAAAAAAGAATTCTTATACATTACTGCCTATAGGCTTAAATTATTTGAAGTGAATTTCAGTATAGTTAAATTCTTTAAAATGAAACTGAACTGATATATGGTATTTTAAAAATCAATATTCAACTATAATAAAAAGAAATTAAATTATTAAAAGAAATTCTATTAATGATTATTTATATAAAAATTTTCAACTGAATACCTTGAAAAGGACAAAAAAAATTACTAAATTTATTGGTGTATTAAAAATAGCATACAGAAAAAAAAAAAAAAAAAAACGTACAGGTTTATTACTTGTATGTTTTACAACACAAATTTACAAAGAATATACATAACAATTATACAAAATTTATTATAAAAAGGTGAGGTTGACAATAACAGTTAAAAAATGAAAAGAAAAAAAAAAAAAATTGGTAACAATACAGAAATAAATTGGATGTACGACATACATTGCAGTAAACATGACTTCAGCCGAAAAGAAAAAAAAAAAAAATCCCACAACACAATTTTGACTGTATAAAACCTAAACTTTATAGTCTCCCAATCCCTATATTTATATTTAGTAAAAGTCGATTCATGTTGATACTCATGTAACACCCCATTTATGCATAGTTGGATAATTTGAATAATTGGATAATTTGAATCAATGGGCTTTTCCCACCGTCGTCTGGCCCACCAGCGGCCGAGCGGTTCTGCGCTCAAAGCTGGTAGATGGGAGGTGCCGGGTTCGATCCCAGGTCGCGCTCATCGACATAGCCGTTCGGAGTTTTCCGTGGTTTCCTCCGAAACTCGCGTAAATACGGGCTAGGACCCCTTAGAAAGACCCCCACGGAGGGCATCCCCCCCCAAGCCTAGGACACATCAGGAGTCAATCGGCCTTAACTCCTACAACCAACCAACCAATCCACCGTCGTCTGCTCAATCACGTGATAGAGGAAAACGAATAATCGAATTCTGAGAATCGAATTCAAATAAATATTGTTCTTGAGAACAAAAATGTTAATATTTAATATAAAATAAGATAAAAGTAATATTGTGCATTTGTAAACAGTATAATAGTTTTATTTGTAAATTAATAATTTTAAAAAAACATTTTGTGTTTAATTATTTTCAACTGTAAGAATCGATTTTTGAATGCTCTATGTGTAACTGTTACATTAACTGATCTAACAATAAATAATAGCTTGTTCTTGCGGAACGTTTATGGATTATAATTTGAAATTTTAAAATGTTTTCATTTAATTAAAGGTGTTACAACAAGTTAATTAACTTAGTTACTGGTCTAAATAGATTTACGCAGTACGATGTTGCACTGTTACTGATTTAAGTACCAAAAATCAGAGTATTTAACATGTTCTTCATGAACATCAATAACAAATTTAAACTAAATGATTGTAAATGTATACAGAAAACAAAAGATGATGAATAATGATATAAAATGGATTAAAAATGATGTATGAAAAAATAACACTGATTAAATACGATTGATCAAAAAGAAGAATAAAAAATACGTTATTTCAGCAATCGCTATAGATAAACAAGATTTGTCTGCTATTTGTTTTTCTCTATCATGTGACCTCTGACGTCAAGTGGGAAGAGCACATTAAGATAATCAAGCAATTAAGATAATGCTTTACAAAACGTAATTAATTTTCCAGACACATTTTTACATGGCAACTTCAAAATGTAAGATTGGAAAAATTTCAAAGTTGCCATTGCCTCTTTGGGATATTCAATATTTGCAACGAAGTACAATCCTATTAACGCAACAATCCCTTCGATAAAATCACAGCATTCAATTCAGTTTTTCCTTTCAGCAACAACGTATACTTCTGACGTACAAAATGGGTCACCAACTATGCATAAATGGGGTGTTACATGAGTATCAATTAAATCTTGCATGTTACTTTCCGAAGGAAACTTCTTATACAGAAAATCTGAATCTTCCCTAAGAATTTCTGGAATCAGCAATATAGTGAGAATTACTTTACTGTTAATATTTTCAGAAATGGACATGTTCAACAATTTTTGACCTTTTTTCTTCGTTTTGGCATATTCTTCTACAGCAGAGCTACATGCATGTAATGATGTAAACATGCTTTTCTCCAAGTCTATATTGTAAAGAACTTGGAAATCGTAATTAATTCCTAAAATGGTGAAAAGGGCTGGGAACATTGTTTTTAAATCACCCATAAAGATATTTGCATTGATGGCACTTCTACGCTTTTTATAAGTAACTTTCAATCCTTCACGAAGTGTTTTTAAACACCTACTGCCAGGCATTTTCCCCATCTCAACTAACATCTTCTCTTTTGCTACTAGATTGGCTGTTGAACCTGCTATAGGTTCACAAGGCAATGTTTTCTGCACTTTTGGTGAATACTGTAAATTCTCATCTCTTTGGTTTTTCTTACTAAAAATTTTTATTTTGTGACTGAAGATGCTTCTTTTCCTAGCTTCATTTTTCACTGTCATAAATTTTTTTAGACCACCCTTCGTGTCCTTCTCCTATGTTGCTTTTTAAGTTAGGATATTGTTTGATCAGTTGCCTAGCAACTATGTCTCGTTGGAAAAGAGATGGGTTCGATGTGTACTTGAATACTTCTGCTATTATTTTTAAAAGCTCACTCTTGCTTGACCAAGATAAATTCCCTATGACAGCTTCCTTTTCCAAAGATTCAGAAAACACCGTTGTAGGAATTATAAAATCTGTAGGCCATGGAGCAAACAATTTTAAACCTAGAAAGAGAAAAAAAAAGGTTTGAATAATTACAAATATTACAGGACAATTCTGATTTCTCATGATAGAAACAGTTTAAAAAGCTACAGGGAGATGCTCTAACATTTTACGACAGAATTATCCCCCCCCCCCCTCAACAGAGCCCTAGCAGTTTTTAATTAGCTTTCCTTTGACGACAAGAACATACCTGCCAACCTGCAAGAATTCCAAAAAATAAAACAGCTCACAAAAAAAAAAAAAAAAAAAAAAAAAAAATTGCAGACACCCTCCTCCCTAGTTCTTTTTTTTCGTTAAAAGTAAAAAAAAAATCGATAACTTTGTTTTAAATCATCACAGATTTCTAGTTCAACCATTCATTTTAAACGTATTGATGAGGTCTTTCGAAAGATACCCATCTTGAAATGATGCCCCCACATGCACAAAATTTTTTTCCTAGTTAACTACTACTATTATCAATGAAACCTTTCGAAAGATATCTATCTTGAAAATTTACTCCCCCCCAGGGGGGCAACCAATGCCCCCACATGCACAAAATATTTTCCTAGTTAACTACTACTATTATCAATAATTCATATTAATTTTACAATCACAAGTTTAAAATAACTCTCATTATGCACATTTATACGAAATTTTGTCCTATACTGCCATGTTAAAAGTTTGCATAAAATGCGATCACAGTGCCACCTGTTGAGCGATTGATCCCCAAATCTATTCAGCACCAGTTTATGTCAGGGTGCAACTAAATACCAACTTTCGTTAAATTTTATTCATTGGTTCGTGAGATACAGCATCCACAAAAAAGTGATACAGACAGACAGACATTTTTTAAAAACTATCAATTCATGTTCTGGACATCCCAAAACGTATAAATCCATCAAAAAACAGAGGTCGAAAATTTTCATGAATCCAATACTTTCTCTATATTACATATAGAAGAAAGTAAAAATCGGTAGAAAAATGTTGAAATAGTAGAAAAAGAGTAAAAACAGTGATCTAGGAGTAAAAGTGTAAAAAATGTCAAAAAAGAGTAAATTTTACTCCCGGGCAGTAAAACTTTCCAGCTATGCAAGAACAAAGCACAGGTGCTTGATAGTGATCAACGGGTTTCAATTTGGTTTTGTCTTCTGTTACCTACTTATTATGAGAACCACCCTTTATGATTAAAGAAATGAAACTAGTTACTACAGAAAACTAATAAAAATTTGTTTATTATGAGAGACAACAGTATTTCAAGCCTAAAACCGTAGAACTCCATAGACACATCTACACTACAATCAGATCCACTACTCCATATACACAGATGTGTGTATGGAGTAGCACTCCATACACACATCTACTTTCACATCAAAGGAAACACAAAAATAGCAAAGGTATTCAAATATAGAAAAGAACAAATGAATAAATTGGTATACCTAATACTGCACAATTAAACACAATTACCCTTTTCTGGAGAAGGCGATGTCAGCTGGTAACTTTTCTGTAAAATCTCAAAAGAATCCGCTCCTGTAAACGGAGCTTCCAAAGACATGCTCTCAGAACTAAAGGAGTTATTAGTAGAAACTTCCCAAGGTTTCTAAAATAAAGAATCAATAACTTAAAAGCATAATAAAACAGTCGATATTAACTTATCTCAAATAAGCACAGATACATTTATTTAATGAACACATTCCTGCATGCAAAAATTTCAGAAGAGGCAAAATTTAACATTGTATATTAGTAGTCATCTCTCACTTATACGCGTTTGAAGGGACCGATTTAATATTGCGCATAACTAAGAGCATGTTATGAGTAAATTCTTTATAAACATTATGGGAAAGAAATGCATTTAACAATATTAGAATTATGCTTAATAACTTTTTATAAAATAAAAAGGTGTATAAAATCACTGTGTATTTAAAAGAAGAAAAAAAATCAATGCTGGTTTGTTTTAGCTTAGGTTCCTTTTAGAAAAAAGACCTTTTCTAAATCTAATGCATTAAAATGTGTCATTTTATTTAAGCTACACCAGCATTTTGAAGGTATCATCTCAGTGTTCAGCTATGTTAAAGCAGTAACATAAGGTGGGACAGTTTCACAATATTACTGAAAAAAAAAAAAAAAAAAAAAAATGAGCGGCAAATTTATTTTTCAGCTAAGCAGCCTAACAAAGACAGGGTGGAAAGGTTAATATGCAAGTGGCTTGATTAAAAAATAGAGTGAGAAGAAATGAGGAGAAGGGGGTGGGGGGCGGTCGAATTGTTACATCCTCTTTTCCACTTTGTTCGATTATAGAAACCATTTTTTGACCTTGACACCGGCAGAAAGTTTTTTAAATGCAAAAAAAAGTTTAGCACTTAACACAAAGTTGGTAAATTGCACTAACGATTTCCACGTATAACTGAGAGAGACTGTCACTTATAAGTGAGAGATGTATAGCAATATTTTCCTGTTCTTCACGACGGGACCTTATGACATTCGCATAGACAGGACAGTTCAGATTAGTGAGAGGTGATTGCGTTTAAATATAATTATTATATTAAGTAAATTGCATTTAAACATGTAAGCTGAGCAAATTACAATTTAAAAATATATTGAATGTTCATTTAAAAAAAAATAAATGAATAAATAAATAATAATAATAATTAAAATGCCAAAAGTATACAAAATAGTTTCAAGGATCACTGGTAACAGTTTTTTGAAAAATAAAAATTAGGATTGTTTGTAAAACTGATTAATCTGAACTGTCATAATAATTAAAAAAAAAAAAAAAAAAATGACTTATGCTCAAAAACTTTTTTAGGTAGGGTCAGATGGGGAAACATGATGTAAAATCAAGCCTTTTTTATATCTTAATTTTATTTAGAGGTACAGTAGCACAAACGTACTATTTTTTAATGAAAAAAATAAGCTATCAAAATTAGGCTAACTTAGCATGAAGTATGTATTGCTGAACTCTACACAATCTTCCTCACTAATAACAGGAAAAGTATAATAGTTCCCCAATGGTGACTTAATCAAATACTTTATGCGATGGAACTGATTAATTTCTAACACTTGGCTGTTGAACCCGGACCCCCCCGTTGGCACCACACCTGATTTGTTGAAAAGTTATAAGCATTTGGGCTTATAACATTTTTCACTGTTAAATAAGGGAGGATTGGATAAAATTTTAAGTGTCTACTCCATGTTGATGAAATTCATCCAACCATACAAATTGTATCAAGTTATGAAAAGTTCTTGCCGATTAATAAGAATTTTTCTTTAATATGCCTATAATTTTGTCTATATAAAAATTGAGAGGAGCTTGAATGAAAATTGTAACATGCCCACTTCTATCTAAAAAACATCAAGCTATGCAAATGCGAGTAGTCTTCTCTGAACTCACAATAAAATAATATGGTTAAGACTTTTAGCTTCTTTTGAACTCTCGTCAGTAATTATCCAAATACGTGGTATAAGTGTACAGAATATGTTGTCAAATCTTTTAATTCCAAAAAAAGTTTTTTATTTTTTCTCTTTTTAAAGCGTTTGTCATATTTTTGTTCGGCAAAATATGTTTTGAAAATAGCAGTTTGATGCCTTGCATTGATGTACGACCTTGGTTTTGCTAATAACAGTGAGATGTTTTACGCCGATCAAGTTTGATGTATCGTAATTTATCGACTGGTAAGAAATATTAAAATTAAAAGCGATTTTATGATGCTAAAATTAAACCAGTGTTTCATGATACATCGATGTACTATCCTGTCATACCATCTACATACAAATATTGCACCAAACTTGAAATTTTTTAATACAAACACTAACTTCTGAATTTTTTTTTTAACTAGGAGCCAAAATTCCAAGTCCTTTAATCAAGTAGTTCAGGATTTATGCAGGCTTAAAGTTTGGAACCACTAATGTTAATTTTTTGTTTCAAAATAGATTACAATATGGGTGGTTTTTTTAATCATAACTAAAAAAATAATGTTTTGAACTGAAATTTTGATTTCATGTATTTAAAGCTTTTTTAAATCTATTTCTGTTAAGAAATCATAGGTTACTATTCATTTTTTTCTTTTTTCAAAAATGATTTCAAAAAAAAAAAAAAAAAAGTTACAGAAGTTTCAAAATTAGTTGCATAAGTTTTTTATATCTAATGGCGTGTCAAAAGTTTATAACAGATGGCAGAGCCATATGCCATACAGAGTTTTAAAAATGAATAAACTGTTTCTCTGTAAACAGACTTCAGAAAGACATCTCAGTGAGTTCAAAATGTCCACTACTTGCAGTACTGCGTGACAAACAAACAATGAATTTGCCATCAATGAAATGACATCTGGGACAGAAATCCGTACAGTCAACTCAGTGAAATCCGCAGAGGTTGGAACACAGACTTTTGTGGATTATAGATCATTGTTTGTTTAACTCTCTCAATCGGATGATAAACTTATATTATTAGTATAAAATCTAATGTTTAACTATATTACAAAACTGTTTTAAAATGTTAAATATACTAGTACAATGTAAGTAAATGTATAAAAAAGTTAAAACAAAAATAAAATACAGTGCAACAATAGTAATCATACTTGAAATAAAGCTACATCTAAATTAACAATATTTATCCTACTAAAGTTAAATATTAAAAAAGAATTATGAAGTAATAAAAATAAATTTAAAACAAATAATTAAACAGATTTTAAAGAAAGAAAGAAGAGTAATTTGTATTAGCTTTTTTTTTTTAACTTTTTTACCATAAAAACTTTTCTCTTAAACAATCAAAATGCATTAGGAATCTTAAATTATTAACCATTCCTTTTAAGAACTAATAAAGAAATGGAAATTTCAACTTAATTTACTTTTTGCAGCCTTAACTTCAAGTAAGATTTTCATTTGCATTCAAAAGTACAGTGCGGATTATACAGTTGCGGATTTCAGAGAGTCGACTGTATTCTTAATCTCGAAAAAATTTTCTGCTTCTAGAAATTTCCTTATTGACATTAAAATAAATCATGTATATTAATAATTATTTTTTTTCTTATCTAAAAATTACTGTTTTACATATTTTAGTCCAGGGCTCGAAATTTCAACTCATATTACACTCGCCAAAAAAAAAAAGTTTTACTCTTTACGAAATAGGCTTGCCATTTTTTTCCTTTTTTACGCATTTTAGGTTTTTTATTTTTCCTAACTATTTGAAATGCTTTTACAAATATGTCTAAAATTATATATATTAGAAAAGTATTGTATATCATCATGTATCATAATCATCTATAATTAAAAATCATTATAATGTATTGTATTTGAGATTTGAAAAGGATTAAAATATCTAATAACATACATGGTAAGAGTCATTAAAGAAAAAAAAGAGGAAAAAAAAATCTTTGTCGAACAATATCCAGTAAAAACATTTTTATTGTGAAATATTAAGCTTTCTTATCTATTTATTTACTGAACGTTTTATATTAGAAATGTCTTTTTCGCCTATTTTATTTTTGTAATTAGTCAGAATGTCGATGTATATAACTTGTTCATTGTTGTCATTTGAAATAGACATTTCGGAATAACTTTTTCGATAAAATCATTGCTGACAAATCATTACAAGCGCAAATCATTGGCATTTCAGTAAAAAATTGGAAAACTGATACTGAACTGGTTTTTCTTTCCTTTTTTAATTATTATTCAACAAAGTATACATAGGCAGTATTTTTAAAAGGGCTCGGGCTCATTTTCATGTGACAATATCGCATATCTCTTTTCTCGGACAGTGGGCGACAGACAAAGAGGCTTTCTACTCGCCTATTCTCGCTCTGCTTGGAGAAATAACAGAGTAAGAAACGAAACTGCCGAAGATATCAAAACTTATGTATGCAATAAGCAATTTTCCTTTTCCAGATTGGGGCGATCTCGGGCAGCGCACACACAGTCTCGGGTCTCCGAGAATCTAAAGAGGAGAGGTTCAATATGAGGTTATAAGATGGCAAGATTTTACCACATTTAAATCTATTAAAAAAAAAAAAAAAAGTTTTCTGTTACCGTATTGTGTAAGAATTGTATCTATAACTAGACCAACTTTTTACTCGCCACAGTAAAAATTCCACTCGCCAACTGCGAGCTGGCGAGCAGAAATTTCGTGCCCTGTTTTAGTCTATATACAGAGCATGTTCAGTAATTTCATTATTATGCTTTTCTTTAGTTAAGATTGATTATTTAAAAATAATCTTAAAACAACTTAATTATATAACAATTAACCCAGTCAAAACTAGATTTTTTTTTATAAAAAACCTCGAAATAAAAAAGCACATGGGTTGTTTTTTTTTCTAACCCTGGTTTCTCAAAAAAAAATAGTTTTTTTTTACATGTCCTTCGCCAAAAATTATGTTTTCCCAATGGCCACTTAACAAAAATCGTGTATTTTTCTCAATGATCCCTCAGCAAAAATTAGCTTTTTCTCCCAACAGTCACACAGCAGAATTAGCATTTTTTCCGACTGTCCCTTAGCAAAATTTGCAGTAGTCAAATTACTGTGCATGCACATAAGACCCACTGTTTATGGTTTAAATGAGTTAATTTTTAGAATTTTGCTTAAAATACTAGTTTTTATGCTACATGATCCCTGTGAGCTGTTGTGAAACTCAAAATCATAGGCAAATAGGAAGGAATATAAATATCATTGTGTAAAGAAAACAGCCAACATGCTTTAATAAAAGAGTGGCGAGCTTCGCCCACTAGCAGGTCAGTATTTTTAAATGAATCACTAACAGTAACTTTTAGTCTTAAGAAAAGAAATTAAAAAAAAATCATTTCTGATCGGGTAAAAAGTCGCACCGGGTCCCCACTGTTTTCGGCAGCGCAGTCCCGTGCGTGCGCGTATTCCTTCCCTGACCCTTCGTACCCCCTAAAAAAAAATCATTTCTGATCGGATAAAAACTCACACCGGGTCCTTCGGCAGCGCAGTCCCGTGCATGCTGCACATGCACAAGTTAAGGGTTACACACGCTGTGCACACGTATTCCTTCCCTCACCCTTCGTGCCCCCTTAAAAAATAAAAAATAAAATAAAATCCTTTCTGATCGGGTAAAAGCTCAAACCGGGTCCCCACTGCCTTCGGCAGCACACACATGCGAGCTGCACGTGCACGTGTGAAGGTATACGCGCGCTGCGTACACATATTCCTTCTCAAATGAAATTTTATAGATATTGCAAATTGTATTAGAAAAGGTTTTCTTAAGGTATTATTGGTTGCAGTGAAAGGGATTTTTCATAAACTGAAGGTGAAAAAATAATAACATAATATCAAATTAGTATATAATAATGTCATTTAGAATATAATAAATAACTTAAAAAAAAAAAAAAAATTGATTAGGTTTAAAAAACGTTTTTTTAAAGTGAGTAAAAAAAAAAAAAAAAAAAAAAACGTGTTTTTTTTGGGGGGTGGGGTGGGGGTGGGGGTTGTGGGCGGGTCCAAAACCCTGGTTAAAACAATAAAATTCCCATCTTGTTTTAAGCATGCTCATAAGCTTAAAAAAATAAATATATTAAAATAACAATCAAACACCAAAAAAATTTTATTCCTAAATCATGGTTTTTGCCACTTCTAGGTGTGATATATATAATATAAATTTTCTATACTGTCTATGACAAAAAATTTAAATGTGTTTATGTTGATAGAAAATTATGATTAAATTATAAAATGAGTTAAAAAATCAAAATTTAAATCATGGTTAAGCTTGTTCATGAGCTAAAAAAACACCTAGATTTAAATAACAGTCAAAAATTATGAAAAACCACAAAAAGACAACTAAAAATATTAAATTTCTAAATCATGGTTTTTGCCACCTCTGGTCTAGAGTCAGCACTAGCATAGGAGTAACTTTGAACCTTGTCAAAGTACTGTCGTTCCCGCTTAAACGAATATTGATGGTTCCAACCAATTGTAGTATTCAATTAAGCAGGTATTCGAATATCCGGGGGAAATTAGCATTGATCCTATGAGTGTGGTTCTGATGAGTGTTATTTGGTTAAGCGGGGTATTCGATTATCTGTTACCCGATTAAATGGGGACGAATGTATGACAAATAATTTCAACTATATGTTCTTTATTATAATTCAACACTACTTACTTAATATAATGTAAAATCAATTGTATGCAGGCATTAAAATGTTTGCCCACTAAAGAAACTAAACTTAATTATTTGGGGGGGGGGGGGTGTCAACATCTTGTGTAGTCCCCAAAAAAATCTGAATTAACTAAAGTAAAAAAATGAAATTTTTGAAATTTGAAATGCAAATAAATTTAAATAGTTAGCATAATTAACTGAAATATATGAATACAAAAGAAAATGTCACACCAACAAAGGCAAGGTTGTCTTTTTAAATCATTTCTAGATGGTGTGTATACATTGTAAGACAAATTGAAACATACAAATATTTTTCTTTCATTTCAAGATGGAATATATGACTGACAAGAAAATACACCTTTAATACAAAATTACAATTTTTTAAAGAAAAAAAAATTGAAATTTGAAGAAAAAATTCAATATAAATTGCGAATTTTAGGACTTAAAATCCCCCCCCCCCCAAAAAAAAAAAAAAAAAAGGCGGGTATTGACTTTGGCACTTACTTAACTAAATCTGTAAAATTAGATAAAATTCATAGAAGTAAAAGTAGCCTTAATTTTGTTTTTGTAATCATTTTAATAAAAATATATTCCATACACAATTATTTACTTTCTGTACAATTATTGGAGAATCATAGATGCTTACACTTAGAGACGTAAAATTTCCGGAAATTTTGAGGCAGTGGAAAAAAAACCAGTTTTTTTCTAAAAACATTCGAAAAATTGAAAAAAATTGAATTTTTACAGATTAAAAAAGGGTTTTTTAATAGTTATAATATTTTAGAAAATATGAAGTTTTAAATATTTAAAAATGCATGCAATCCATATTATTTTTTCTTAACAGAAACATACAGAAAGCTTTTACTATTAAAAAATGAGCCTTTCTGTTTCAAAACTGCCAGTACCTTTCCTTGTACAAAACACCAAAAACTAGTCAAATCATCTTTCAACCATTAATTTTGCATTGGATGTGCATTCCTATGGAATGTTCATCTCCCAGCAGCATTGATAAAATGAATTTAGATTGGAATCAAACTAACAACGACAAAAATATTTTATCTGACCCGAACCTGATTTTTTCATATCCGAAACCCGAAAACTAAATTAAATTTAATGATTCGTCTGAAAATCGTGGAAAACTTTTTAAAGTTATAAAATAAAATTAATTTTCATTGTTACAGAGTTAGTAAATCATTTAATTTTTTTTTTTTTAATGGAATTGATACACTAAGTTATAAACTTAAAAATCTAAAAAATAGATGAATAATTTTTAACCATTTATTTGTGTTATGTACTTCAAGAGTACAAAAATATGCTTTAGTTTAGTATATATATTTATATATATATATATATATATATGATTTTTCTTTGTTTATTGCCTTTCTGCAATATGTATGCAATAATTTGTGTGCATGTATATTTAATCATAGGAATATGTAGCACGTTTATAATTATATCAAACAAATTTCTGTTTATTATGATAAAATTTTTTGAAATATGTCATAAGTTGACCCGACTCATTAACAGGGAGGAGGGGCCGCTCACCACTCCAGGAGTGGTGTCGAGCGATTCTAGCTATGCTAGGCCCCTCCTACGGAACGTTTATATTAAAAAAAAAAAAAAAAAATGGAAACTTAAACCTAACCGCAGGGAAAAAATTCAGTCAGCCTAATCCGAACCCGACCCACAAGAAAAATAAATCGGACAGCCCAGCCCCCAGGAATAAAACTCAGTCAATCTGACCCATAAGAAAAATAAATCAGTTAACATGAACCGAACTTAATATGCAAGAGAAAAAATTTAGTCAACTAGACCTAAACTTGATTACATGTCAGGCTTACCGATTTACTGGACACTGGACCTGATGCTGGACTGTTAATACAGATTTTCACTTAAAATGAAATTAATCACAAGATAAAATTTAAAGTTAATTGAACTTCAGAAATTTAGAACAACATTTTATTATTATTATTATTTTATATTATATAAAACTTATTAACTGAGATGTAAAGGACATAAATTAAGTAGATTTTTGCACATGTAATTTTTATAAATTGCGAAATAAATTTTTTGATAGAAAGTACAAAGGGCATTCCATAAAAACTGAGAGTAAAATCATAAAAAATCAAGAAATGTATTTACAGCAAAAAATACATCATTCTTTTTCAAAATACCTTCCGCCAGATGATATGCAACGGTCCCATCGTCCAACCCACTTTTCAAAACAAGTAGAGAAGCCCTTTTCTGGAAGCTGCTTCAAAGAACCCTCCACTGCTGAAATAACTTCAGAATCTGTATTAAATTTTCTGCCACGGAGCTTCTTCTTCAACGTCGGAAACAGCCAGAAATCGCATGGTGCGAGATCTGGACTGTAAGGGGTATGTGGCATGATTTTAATATTGCATTTACTAAGACATTGCTGAACAGAAGTAGCGACATGCGGGCGAGCAATATCGTGATATAATGTCTAATTCCCTACCAGTTCATGACGCTTTCACGATATGTGTTGTCGCAAAATTTTCAAAACTGAAACATAATATTCACCACTCACAGTAGTTTTTGGAGGAACAGCATGCTGATAGATTACACCTTTATGATCAAAGAAAATAATCATCATGACCTTTCCAGCAGATTTGGTTTGTTGGATTTTTTTCGGAGGCGGAGAATCAGTATGTTTCCATACACTTGTTGCGGACTTGGTAAGGGGATCATAATGATGCACCTAAGTTTCATCACCTGTTATTACAGTCTTTAGGAGATTTGGATCATTTTGAAGCATCTGTTTCCATTCACAACATTGGTGAATTCTTGTTTTCATTTGTTCTTTAGTAAGGTGATGAGGGACCCATCTGGAACAAACATAGCGAAGCTGTAAATTGTTGCGTAGAATGCGAAATATCGACGTTTTCGAAATGTTTGTTGATGCCGCTATCTCCTCACATGCCATTTGCCGATTTTCTTGAAGGATTACCCACACAGTGTTAACCTTTCGATCATTCCCAACACTTTTTGGTCGCCCAGGCCTAGGAGCCAGTTCTGCAGACAAACGGCCTTTCTTGAAATCACCATGCCATCTAAAAATCGTAGACTCACCAAAACATTTGTCTTTGTAAGCTTCTTTCATTAACTTAACTGCTTCTGGAGCTGTTTTGCCCAAACGGTAGCAAAATTTTATGGCACAACGCATTTCGTCTTTTAACTCTGAATCACTCATCTGCATTTCTGTAGGTCAAATAAAACAGTTCTTTGAACAAGCACGAAAACAGGAAAATAAAATCGCCTGCTTCGTTTAGAATTTTTTATAAACGTACAGTTAACAATTTGAAAAAATCGCCTGCACTTCTATTTTTTAGTTCCACGGTGTTGCCACTACGTAAAAAAATAACTCTCAGTTTTTATGGAATGCCCTTTGTAGTTGCTTTGGTTTTTTTTTTTTTTTTTTTTTTTTTACTGTTACGTGCATTTATATGTATGTGTGTGTGTGTGAAAAAAATCGAAACACATTAAAATAATAGACAAGTCTAAGGATATATATTAAAAAAAAAGAAAAAAGACGAAAGTATAAAGTATAAAGTATAAAGGAACTTGAAAAGAATAAGTAATTTCAAATGAATGTGATGGGAGGGAGGTCATTGGAAGCTTAAATATTTCAGGATTACCATTTGATTACATGGTTAAAGCTTTATTTTTGAAATATGAGCATTATCAGAGTCAGTGTTTTCATGTAAGATACTGAACATGAAAAAATATTTCAAAAAAAATAAATAAATAAGCGTCGGAATGTAAATATTATAAATTTTTAAACACGTTATTTTATTCTAGAAATTTCAAAATTTTCAATTTTTCCGGGCGGAAATAAACCCCTTCGGAAAAAACTGGTTTTTTTCCCAAAATTTCCGGTTTTTTCGAACCACTCCCACCTCTACTTACACTGCAAATTGTATCATCTTTTCTTTTCCCTTAAGTTAATACGTTATACAGCAAAAACAAGGCACTAGAATGATTTCATAGAATACTTATAGTTTTTATTATTGATATTATTTCTTACGGCTTTAGAAATCGCTAACTTTTATTTGCATTTAATTCAGTGAAAATAATTTAAAAAAATAAATATGTAGAAAACCAAGTTTGAGCATTTCACTCATTAATTAATACATATTTGTTAAATTTTAAAACATAAATAATCATTTGTTGCATAAAACAGCTCACATTATTATTTAATTTTTTAAAAATTAAATCATTAAATGGCTTTAAAAACATTAATACTCAAAATTCTGGCAATTTTAAATTAAAATATACTTGTGAAAAAATTTATAATTCGTAATTAGATTGTCTTTCTTATAAAAAGTTTTTCATTTCATAATTACTTACTAAATTTGGAACATGTATAAAGCTTTTATCAGTGTCTGTTTCTTTGATTTTGACACTACTTACATTTTTATAAGAAATTTAGTTCTCTAGCTGCCTTAATTAAAATTTGCAATGCAATTTTTTTTAAAACAAATTCAACTTAGAAAAAGGAAACCAGGAATATAATAATGTAAAAAAGAAAAAAAAATTATAATTAATACCTTTTCATTTTCATCCAAAAGGTAAACAACAGTACCAGCAGGCAGAGCTTCATATATGTCATCATCATCCAATTCTGTACCATCTTCTAGAAATGCTTTTAACAGCATCTGTTATATTTAATTTCAAAGCTCCCTTTTCAAAGATTTCATGGAGACTGTTGCACATGATGGCTTTTTTGGATGTTGATGTCCAAACTTTAACCAATTTTTTCTCCATAGTTCCTAGAAATGTTTCATTTTAAATAAGCTAATGCGGGGTTTAAGCAAGATTCAAAATATTTCTTGCAAACATGTTAAAATCAGAAAGAAAAAAAATAATAAAACTTTAGCAAAATATTATATAGCTTCTGAATATCCTTTCCCCAACTTTGCCAAGATTTTGACTAAGTTTTTATCTTTATGTTGTATTTAAAAAAATAGGCTAAGCCAGAGTATCGGATGCCAGGTCACCTTGCCGATTAAAAAAGTTCTCTTGGCAACTCTTTTAGAGTGACTTAAACAGTTTGCACATATAACAATTTTTAATCAAATGCATTTAAAAATTAAGAAAGATGTTTGACTATAAAAAGCAGATTCTCATACCAGGGAAACCTTCTTGCTGTTAAACCCGCACTTTTTGTGAAGAAATTTCAGTGCCATGAAATGCTATTAAAAACCAAACTTAAAATTTGAACCAGTGAAATAAACTTATGAATTTAAATGAACCATCCTTAAAAGATGCGAAGCCTGAAAACGTAATTGATGAAAAATACACTTTAAATCAGACTTAAAGCCACAGTTATATACATTTGTAACATATAATCTAGTAACTTTTCTTTCTTATCTTTCAACTACATTGAATATATATTTTCTAGATATTGTAAAAAAATTTCATTTATCCACAACAAAGTTTCTGTATTTTAAATTCTAGAATTTCCTCAGTTCATTTTTCATCATTATTGAATAGTTAACTATGTTCACTGCAATTGCTTTAGCTCATATTGTGTACCTTTAACTACAGCCTTTGACACCTGCATTATAGAGCTAGCTTCATTCAGCTTATCAAAAATAGCCCTTTTTATTTTTTCATCAATAACATTAAAATTCAACTGGGTACTGCCAGAAACAAAAATATCTGCTTTTAAAAATCGTTTTGAAGTACAGCTGCTGTAATAGGTTTGCAATAATTGATGCCTGCGAGCTAAAGTTAAAGGTGGGTTTCTAAATGCCCCACTACTTGCTTGAAAAACGAATGTTTTGCCTCAAATCGAAAGCAATAATATCTGATTAGTGGACCAAAATTTAAAATATGCTGTGGATAATGGAGAATGAAGTGTTGTTTTGGTTTTATACTTTTGGTAGGAAATAATTCTTTGAAGCGATTAAGATGGTCAACTAATTCCGACTGTAGCAGGCTTACACAGCGTAATGTAAAGGAAGGGGCAAAAATTAACTGCACTATATACTTTAAATGCATCAAAAATTCCCAGTATGGATTATCGTCTGGAATTTTAAAACCAATCAGAAAAGGTAACAATCTGAGGAAACACCAATTTTGTGCAGCTGTGCCAATTATTCCATTTTTTAAAGATTGTTCCACCGGCTTGTTTACTCTATCAGTGCTTCCGTAAGGAAAATGATGTATTCTCTGATTAAGATGTTTTAAGGTAAAATGCTTCTCTGAAATCAATTTATTTAGAACAGTCTCAACTTCATACGGAACCACACCCTCTAACACATCGTGCATAGCATCAGGTGGCAGACCTGTTAACACATGAAAATTAGGAATATCCATTAAAGGTGACTTAAGCTTAATACCCCATTCATGAAATAAATTTGTACCCTCTTCGGCCTGCAAGATAGTTTTCTCATAATGATCAACAGTCCTTATAAGAAATTTTGATGGGCGAAATTCTTCTTGGATGTTATTACAGTCAATCAAACAAGTTCTACATACATGTTTCACATTTGGGGAAAAACTCTCAGTAAAGCCACCAAGAAAATTGCTTCCCAGGTTATCTCCACAAAAGAAGGCAACACCACCTTTAAACAAACCTATATCAGGAACAGAGATCCCTTCATTTGACAAACTGTTTAAGTCATGTATAAGAGGCTGTAAAATTTTGTTCAGGCCGAATTCTTTAATATCTGTAGCACGACACAAGATACTAAGTTGAGTAACATGAAGAGATGACCTCGACTCTGGTTCTATATTAGCCAATATATAGTAGAAGGCCGCCATTTTATGAATTTTTCTGCGAGTTCCAATAGGATTTGCTATTTCAAATTCATCAAAATAAAATATCAGAGATAAACGGGGCTGTGAATCACAAGAAGAGTTAAGTAAGGAGTTATTTTGAAAGTTCATACCATCAGTAAAATCTACATAGTAGCCGGGAACATGAGAATGTGAGTTATATACATGTTCCAAAATGTCTTTATGTTGAAGTAGTCTTTAAGTTTTCAAGTAAAGGCACATATTGAAAACTACGTTTTTGCCGTTTTGAATTCCGTCCTAAAAAAAATTCTTTCGGATCAACATACCCAAATCTGGTTTTAAAATACTGTAATCTCTTATGAGCAGATTTAAATTCAATTAAAAAATCTTCACAGTATGCTCTAAAAAAATGTGACAACTCATTTTTAAAATCCGGAGATACTTCGATATTATGTTTAATAAAGATTTCATTTAGTTTTAAGGAAAAAATATCTAATTCCATATTATAAATACTGGCAGTGTTATCCACAACTTCCTAAATGGCAGATTCAGGAAGCATGTATTTCGAAAATAATTTTAATAAAAATGATCCAAACTTCTGTTTAATGTTTTCTGAATTAACTATAAAAGGATCAGAGATACTTTCAGGATAAACACTACCCTGATTTTCATCATCTGGAAGAGGATTTTTCTCCAAAATCGGAATTGTTGACAGCACTGTCTTTGAATGCATCCTTGAGAAATGCGATGTAAGCGAAGAATACACTGAATAATATTTCCAACAACCACTCACAGGGCATTTTAATTTCTGGCGGCACTTAAAATGAATACGAAAATGAATGACTAATTTAGCATAGCTTTCAGCGTGATGGTCACAGTGCGAACATTTTTGAACTAAAGGCGGTAACACTTCTGTGATATTTTTTAGTGTGCCATTTAAGAGATTTAACAGTTTTAAAAGTTCTTTTACAATTTCGAACATCGCAGTTGAGTATAAAGCCAGGTTCATGTTCGTGAATTACTTCGACATGCATAAACAATTTAGTTTTGGTACTAAACTTTTTATCACAATAATTACAACAATGTATCATTTTAATAATTCCAAATAACAATACTTAAACAGAAATAAAAGGGGCGATTTCAATTATATCATGATAAATTTGCATATAGATATAATATAATAAGAAATAACTAGGGAAAAAGTACACTTACCGATTTCATATGCTGCAGCTGCACGTGTTCCCGCTTTCCGGTCTCGATCTCGGTCGTGTTGTGTGGCGCTGTGTGTTGCCAGAATCATTTGCGCATGCGTCAACGCAATTCAGCTTTTCAACTCTGAAAATACAGGAAACTTTTCGCAACTGATCGGAAACATGTCATTGACGGTTGGTCTCGCAAATATTCAGAAACATTTCAGTTAAGGCAAAAAAGGTTTCTGAAATTTTTTACAGTGTAGGAGCAGAAAATAAACTTGGATTTTTCTTCCCTAAAGCTTTATTTTTTGCGATAGTTGATCGATAGCCACTATTACATACATAAGCAAAGCAATTCTTCGTCATTACCACTTTGTGGGCAATTTAAATATATTAATATCAATTAAAATCTTAAATTTCCCGCATACTGATCGTGTAAACTGTGAGTCTAGTATGTTCTGAGCGCCCCCTATCACCCACTTTCTCATCGGGTCCGTTTTTCAATGCTTACCGCCATTACCGTTTCCTCTCCTCTAATTATGTAACTCCATGAACAAAACAAATATTTAACGAGAAAAATCAAGAGAGATAGAGTTAAAATACAGAACATGGTCAATAGAAATAAATGCTAATTAAAGCGGCAATATGAATTATCAAAAGCATGTGTTGATAAGAGTCGTTCGCTTTACCGGCAGATGAATAATAAATCACCCGGCAGTAATCATGCGCAAGTGTCAGAACTGCCGGGAATATAATAGAGACACGTCTGCCGGTTCTCTAACCACTGCGTTAGATTAAAACCTTGAACATAAACACATCTGTGATACACAACATGTATCTGTGAAATCTAAAAACTACTATGAAGTTATGCTAGTACATTTGAAATTAACAAGTTTAATTTAATGTAAAATACAGAAAAGAAACCTGTATAAATACCAACATAAACCGGAAAATGTAATTTAACCATTCAAACACTTTACAAATTCTCTGAAAATAATACGATTAAAAAAAAAACAACAGACGATGCTTCTGCTTCCCACGCTTTTGTTTCTTGTTAAGTTGAATGTTTTATTGAAAAGCAATTTATTTTTTTTAAGCAGCTTGAAAGTAAAAAAAAAAAAAAAAAAAAAATCCGTTGTCATACAATAAATCTAAATAACACACAAAATGTTGACGAAGTCTAAAATATATATCTGCAGATTCCGCCATGTTTGTTATTGAGTGGATAAACCCAAAAGCGTTCACGAAAATGATTACCCGGGTTAAAGTTATGACGTCATTTTCGGGGGATGTGGGGAGCCCAGCCCAAGCCCGGACTGTGTATCGTGAACTCAACTCACGGATATCCGTGACTCAACCTACCGCGCAATTCACCGTCAACCTCCACCGCTGGTTTATCAGTAAACCACAGTTTTAGAAGGAAATTCTATTCACCATTAACTCTCCTCTGTGGTAGCGCCGCTTAAAACGTAACCCAGGTTCATAAACTCAACCTACCTCAAACGGCAGGTTAGACGTAGGTTAGAGAACAGTTAACGAAAGCCGAGCGCACAAACGCAAATCGTTTTATTTCGCTGTGTTTTATAATTTTCTTATTGTTATTGTTTTCTGTTTACGATAGAAAGTGATATTGCATGTATTCAGTAATTTGTATGTACTATATATACGTATACAATATAAAAAATATTGAAATTTTTTCAAAAATATTTAAATAAAAAATATTTTTTTAATTTTTAAACAGGTTTTAACACCACTGAATCTGGAATAAAATTTATAAAAATTATAATAACATCTTGTTGACACACCTGCGTATCTATCATAGTTTTTCTTTTGATTCAAACTTTAAAACGTAATTAAAAATATTTAAAAAACCTGGAACTCTTATGAAATTTCACTATTTAAACATAAAATATTTCTTTTTAATGGATCCATAAAGCAATATCTAAATACGTTTGGGATATATATTTGAACAATAGCGATATAAAATTAAGGAAGCACACATCCACACTTTTCTTTCTTTCCTTTTTTTTTTTTTTCTTTTACTGTATTTATTTATTTATTTTTTAAGTTTGATTACTAATTTTTATCATCAACTTACTTTTTTATAAACAGCAAAGGACTAATATTATGACTCGAGAAATATTTACTTAACAAAACAAATTTAGGTGTTTATCTTTTAATTCTGAATTATTGTAAACGCTTCGATGATTTTGCTGCCGACTGTAACTACTTTAGGTTCCTAATCCAGCAGGTAGAGTGTCTTCCGTAGGAATCTTTCTAAGGGGTCCTAGCCTGTATTCATACTAGTTTCGGAGAAAACCACGGAAATTTTAGAATAATGAGGTCGTCGAGCAGGACCTGGGATCGAACCTGGCACTTCCCATCTACCAGCTCTGAATGCAGAACCACTCGGTCACTACTGGGGCTTAAATTTAAAATTAAAGGGAATTTTTTTTCTGAGCAAGGCATTGAACGATTACACACACACACACACACACATATATATATATATTTAAGTTTTACTTTCTAATTTATATAGTTTTGAAGAAGATACAATTAACACTTATATTTTAATAGATATGTATGCAAATTTTCTTAATTTGACATCTGTAATAATAATAATAATAATAATAATAATAAAAGCTTCGTAACGTCCCCCTTCCCTTTAAAAAATTAAACTTGCTAGCTAAACGCGAATATTTCAATAATATGAATGTATTTATCGTTTATAATATGAATAAGGAAAGGGCATGTTTACAAACAAACGCTCCTTTAAACAATCTTTCCCACTCACGAGTGGCAAAAGGACAATCTGTATCGGTGGAAATAACAATGTTTTGCCCTGAGAGTGACGTCAGCTGCGCTTTCCTTATAGAAAATAGAAAATCTACAATAAAGTTTTTTTTTTTTTTTTTTTTTTATGTAATTCTAATAATAATAAAAAAAATTAATTTAAAATTTAAAACATCATGATGGGAGAATAAAAATTTCCATTAAATATGTAAGATTCACATTTTTTTTTTTTTTTTTTTTTTTTTTAGAAAAATAAATTATTTCTCACAACCCATTAAATTATAAGATATTGTCTAATGTTTTTTTTTCAATTAATAGTTTATATCCTTTGTCATTTAAACATTAAAAAAAAAATTATTTATTGACAAGACATTTTTCTGTGTTTTTCAATATAAATTTTATTCCGTGCAATTTGTTTTTATTAAAATTGTAATCAATGAAATTATTTTCCATGGTGAGTACACAGGATTTCATATCTTGTAACTTAATTTTGAAGAAAAAGAAAATCGCTAAAATGGTTCCTACAGACATCCTAAAGCGCATTTAATCTGAATTATTTACTTACTTTATTTATTTAAAAAAAATTGATAGCATTGTTTTAAATATATAAAAAATATAAGTTTCAAAAATTCGTTTAAAATATATTTATGATTTCTTTTAAAAAATACTCATTAATTTTTCACTTATTCACAAGTAAAGCAATGTTCTTAAATATACAAAAATTTTATTTTGGTTCACCATTACTATTACAAATTGTTTTATTTCTTATGAAATAATAAATAGTTTTTTTTTTTTTTTTTTTTTTTTTTTTACAATATCTACATATAATTGTTGTAAGTACGCCATCTCTTACTAAAACTTACTTACTTTATACTTTTTGAATAAAGTGTATAGTGTGTATTTTAAAATTTGTCAAATTATTTGCTTATTTTGAGCAAAAATGTTGAGTATTTATACATTTATACAATATACATTGTATCTTGTCCATATCTGACAGCAGCTTATACCAACATTAGAATTAAATGCATTGGTTATTTTATGAAAAGCCTCAGCTGTTTAATCCAAAGAAACTGTTTCTTTGGAATCAATAATAAAAAGCCTTTCTTTGATATCTGCCAGAAAGATTTCGTTTTTTCACCAATCTACTTTCAGCAGTACAATCTAGGCTGAAAACCTGCAGGTTCAGTAACCAGCTTTGCAAGTTAACGGTGAATAACAAATATTCAACTCAGGTTTTGAGTCGTAATCCTAGAGTTTTTGCACCTGGGGTTGAACTAGTAGTTGAAGGTTATCCGTGAATTTGCCGGCTAAGCTTGCAGTCTTTCACTGAGCGAGGAGTATCCATCGATGGGAACACAGACTAAGGAAATACTTAGACCGGGCAAGGCGGTTCTAAAAGTGAAGTCTCAACTGTAACCGAGCCGCCACATTGGAATAAGCAAAACATTAATGCGTTTTTCATACAATCGTATTGGTATTATTCTATATTAATTGTAAAGGAGGCTATAAATCGTGAAAAATGGCTTGTGCAGCCTATGGTTGCACCAATAGACCATCTAAGAAGGTTCCGAGAATTACGTTTCACAGGTAAGTTTCAGTAAATATACTTGATCAACAAAAAATTTCCATATTTATTTTAGCGTTATGAGGTGTGGTAGACATTTGCCAGACAAGCGTTCAGATTAACCATTACGTCGCTGAATAGAATATTGGATATTTATTTTTTTCATTGAGAAATAAAACAAATGTGAACTAGTATGTTGTGGCCACAACAAGACTTTCTTCTGTATTTTCCTATACATATTCAATCAGTAACAATATTTAAAAAAAAAAAAAAGTACGATTTTTTTTTTCTCAGTTTTTTTTTTTTTTTGTTAAAAGCAATACATATTCAAATAGTAACAATAATAATAAAAAAAAAAAAAATTAAAAAATACGATTTTTTTTTTTTTTTTTGGTTAAAAGTAAAAAAAAATCGATAACTTAGTTTTAAATAATCACAGATTTATAGTTCAACATTCATTTTAAAGGTATTGACGAGATCTTTCGAAAGATATACCCATCTTCAAAATTTACCCCTCCCCCTGGTGTGGGGGGTACTTCCCCCCCAGGGGGGTAGCGATGTCCCCACATGCACAGAAATTTTTTCCTAGTTAACTATTACTATTATCAATAACAATTTTACACTCACAAGTTAAAAATAACTCTCATTATGTACATTTATACGACATTTTGTCCTATACTGCCATGTTAAAAATTTAGAAAAAATGAGATCACAGCGTCACCTGTTGAGCGATTGATCCCCAAATGTAATCAGCACCAGTTTATGTCGGAGACCAACTAAATAATAAGTTTGGTTAAATTTCGTTAAAAAAAAAAAAAAAAACTATTTTTTTTCTAAGTTTTTTTTGTTAAAAGTAAAAAAAATCGATAACTTTGTTTTAAATTATCACAGATTTATGGTTCAACCATTCGTTTTAAAGGTATTGACGAGACCTTTCGAAAGATACCCATCTTGAAACTTTGCCCCCCCGGGGGGGGGTACTTCCGATCCAGTGGGGGGGAACCGATACCCCCAAACGCACAATTTTTTTTTCCCAGTTAACAATTACTATTATCAGCGAGACCTTTCGAAAGATACCCATCTTGAAAATTTACCTCCCCGGGGGGGTACTTCCCCCCCAGGGGGGGAACTGATGCCCCTACATGCACAAAATTTTTTTCCTAGTTAACTATTACTATTATCAATAACTCATATTAATTTTGCAACTCATATTATTTTTGGTTCGTGAGATACAGCGTCCACAAAAAAATGATACAAACAGACAGACAGTATATTACATATAGAAGACAGTATATATACTATATTACATATAGAAGAAAGTAAAAAATATGCTTTAATCCCGTTCTTGCCCCCCCCCTTCTCCCTGAGGGGGGGGGCGATATTAAAAAAAAATTATGCCAGAAATCTTCGCGGGAGTGTATTCGACAATTTCACAAAGTTTCATGGCGATCGGATGAATGGTGTTGTAATGGATGAAGGATAAACAGACAGACATGCATTCGTTTTTACATATACACATTGCAATGTTACTGGTTTCTTGCTTGTACCAATATGGCCGCTGGTCGCTCTAAGCGCCTTACAGTTACTTCACTTTTCTCCATTCAAGAAAGCCGTCTGACCGGGTCTAAGTATTTCCTTAGTCTGTGGATGGGAATATCACTTGCCGTCTGTCTGCGCAGAATTAGATGCGCACTAGTTCGGATCAAGACTCCAGGGAGTATGATTTTGGGAGTAAAAGTTGCTGATTAAGACGTGGACGCTTGTCAAAAAATTTTTATAAAACTGCTCTAGGATGTGTATAACTAAATCAGTGATAAATCTTTATTTGTTAGGGCGAAAATCTTTGTAAGATTTCAACCTTTTAAAAAAATGTATTTTAGACGTGTTTTTAAAGTGTTTTTTAATCATATTATTGTGTAAATATCATCCTTTGAAATGAAATGTTTTCAACCTAATATGAAAGTTTGCTCCTTTTTTTTTTTTTAGAAATTTGAAATTTAAAATTCAAATTTTATCAATTTTACAGCAAAAACAACTTAATCTAACGCATGCACACAATAAATAATACATATCTATACCCAAATATGGGGATTAAAATCTGGAAATAATTTTCCTCGATTTTTAATATTTTTTTACAAAAAATCCAATGGACGATTAACATAGGAACACTTTTTCTTGTATTGCATCCAGACGGCCAGTGACGTCATCACTTCGCTTGCGTATTGCATGTCTGAAATCTGAAAGTGCTGTAGATTTTTCTGTGGACAGTTCACAGACAAACGCCATTTCCATGAAGCTAGAGAAGAGGAGAACAAATGCCGCGTTAAGAAAATGGTCCCGATTTCCAACTGAGCTGCTACACTGGCTGACCCTTGCGCCATCTTTGAACACTTTCTAAAGCAACATTAATTCTAAACGAATTTGGGAAGAAAATAAATAATTTAAATTTTATTTGAATTATAATAGACTTATTTTACGGGGTATCATAAAACTCACGTAGGAATATAAATATATATAATATTTCCTAAAATACTATATTTCCTTTCTTATTTTTTTCCAATTTTATTTAATATAATTTTCGATGTTAGAAATGAATTTCAATTATTTTTTTTTATACATTTTCGTATTTTTAAATGCTTAAATGTTTATTTTAAAGAATTTTATTTGGTTAGATTATAAGAAGTTTAAATCCATTGAATGAATGTGATGAAGATGAAATTTTCTTTGCAAAATGATCAACACATTTACTCAACCCCCCCCCCCCTTCGCCACAATATGATAATAATGGTTATATTTGTTTTTGAAAGAGAAAATATTGGTTTTAAAATACACCTAGCCTGTATTTGCTCGAGTTTTGAAGAAAACCACGGAAAACTCCGAACGATAAAGTTAAAGAGTGCAACCTGGAATCGAACCAGTCACTTCACGTCAAATAGTTTATTTTAAAATAAGAAATTATTTAACTGATAAAATGTATGCCTTGTATGCAGTTTAAAGGTTTGTTTTAGGTAAAACTGTGAAGTACTTCTCTGCAAAATTATATTTTTTAGTCATTCAAAAATTTGTACCATTAATTTTTTTAAAAAATGATAACGATTTTAATAAAAAGGAAAAATGTGGTTATTTAAATCGTTATTCCAAATTTGTTTTTTATTCGTACAACAACAACAATAATAATAATAATAAAAGTTTTAGCTTTTAGGATCCACTAACGGCCAAGAGGTCCTGTCATTGAAGCTGTAGACATGAGGTGCTGGGTTTGAGCCCTGGTCGCGCTCGTCGGCCTAGCCGTTTAAAGTGTTCGGTAGTTTTCTAAGAAACTAAGTTAAATAGTGTTAAAATCCCTTAGAAAGACCCCCATGGAAGGCACTCTTACACAGGCCTAGGATCCTAGTGCAATCAATCGGCCTCAATCCTAAAACCATCAACAACTTTTAAAATGTTAAAAAAAAAAAAAAAAAAAAAAAAAAAAGTCAACTTATAAAAAAAATTAAATTTATGAACTGATAACCTAAAAATTTCATAAAATATATTAAATGCGATAAACTTATTGTGCAAAAAGCTCTTGCAAAATAATCAAAACATTCACTTCACTCCCCCCCCCCCTCCATGATATTGTTTTACCTAACTTAGGTCTTAGACCTAGGTGGATTGCCTTCATATTGGTCTTTTTAAAGGGATCTAGCCTGTATTTACTCGAGTTTTGAAGTAAACCACGGGAAAACTCGAACGTTTATTTTGACGACCATGACCTGGAATCGAACCAAGCACTTTCCACTGACTAGTTTCGAGAGCAGACCCATACTGCTATACCTGGAGCATGTTTTACTTCGAAGAAAAATTAACTTATGAAATATATGCTTTGTATGTGATGTAAAAATGATTTTAAAATTTTATCAGAATCAAAACTTACATTATTTCCGTGCTAAAATTATTTTTTCTAGTCATTCCAATTTTAATTCAAAATATTATACCATTAGCTTTTAAAAAACGAAACAATTTTAATCAAAAGGTAAAAAGGGGCTTTTTAAATTACTATTCCAGTTTTATTTATTTATTTGATTCATTAATAAAAAAAAAAAAAGAAAGAAAGAAAGAAATGTTACACCCAATTGAAATTTTTAAATAGCTACAATTAATCTAAATCATCTAAAATTAAAAAGAAATGAAAATTAGAAAGAATTAAAATATTAAAATTAAAATGTTCAAATAATCCCTTTATTTCTCTATATTCTCACATTAATGGCATGACAATTTCTAGACATTTTTTTTTTTTAAATAAGTACCTAAAATTACTTAAATTTTATTAAAAATCAATCCGCGACTAAATTGAACTATAGAGGGCGTTCTATTGTCGTCTGCTTCAAAAGATGTGTCGGATAATGCTAACGTTCTACACATGCAACAATAGTAAGGAATGGCTAATTTAAGTACTCAATGCATTATTAATATGCAAATATTATGCCGAATTCGAGAAATTTAGTTGATGCGGAAGTGCTTTTGAAATGCGAAAGGATTATAATTTTTGGAGGAACCAAAGCAACCGAAAACAAAAATGATGTTAAGTGGTGATTTCCTTACAAGTAAGTGCAATGAAAAAATCTACATAGTATGAAAGAAACTAATGATAAAAGATTTAGATTGCTAAATTCGATTTTATAATTTCGCAGTTTATATTTTCATGTGTGTTTATATTTTCCTGTAAAGCTGCAGTGCAAGATACAAGCGTCAGTAGGCGGTTTTTTATATTGTGTTACGGTAAAAAAGCAACTTGTTTATTGATTTGTTTTTCCCCCCGGAAAGTGATCAATTTTTGAAAGTTCATTTGATAATTATTGTTTGCTTTCGATGTGTCCACGTCAATGCAACGTTTTATTTTGCATTGTTTGTTTGATTATTTAATTTCGTAAGTGATTTTATTATTTTAATTTCTTTCGTTATTTATTTTCCTGTTCTTTTGATCACAATTTTTTAAGTGAAAAGCAAATAGAGTGAGTGTGAATGCACCAGTAATGGACATCATGCAATGATTTTAATAAAAAATAACGGCTTCAATTATTTATCTAAATGTTAATTCTTGAAAGATTTGAATGTTTTTATTCGTTTAATACTTAAACTATTAGCAAATTTAACGAATTCATAAAGAAGAAAATGATGTTTTTCAATAAAAATTGCATTGTTTAGTAGTAAGAGCGCAGAGCTGATTTAATTACTGTGTATATTTATTTTCTAATGAAAATTGCATTTCTTTTTCTTTTGTTATTGTATTTAGCTGCTAGTTTTGAGTAGTCTGCTAAAATTCTTCCTTATTTTTATATACTATATATTTCACTTCAGTTGTATTAAAAGCAGTATATATATATACATATATATATATATATATATATATATATATATATATATATATATATATATATTTTAAGTTGGAAGAATGCTTTTTATTTATTTTTATGAAAAGCAAGGATACTAATCTCACTTTCAGATTTCTGCAATGTAAATGACAACAAATGTTAACATTAAAAATACATTGGAAAGCTTTTAGAAACAGCACAGATTGAAGGTAGAAAGAATTAGAACATCAAGTGGAATCAACAGCAACTTCTTCCAATTATATGTTGGACACGAACTTGTAACTATCAAAGTTAAGTGAACCTGCCTGCAGCATAGTATGATTTGATAATATATGCTATGCTGTATGGAAAGTTTTCTTATACAATTTGTTTTTAAATCGGAATCAAAACAGTCATGCCACAAAAAAGATGTTCCAGGTAATGTTAATTTTTCTTTTTTTAATTACAGTTTGTATTTTTATGATTTTCTTCTTTTAACTTGATATATATACTTTTATGAACATTGGTTTTATTATTTACATACTTAGATTTATGTTTAATTTATATTTGTAAGAATATGTTTCATTTATATTTGTTTGTTTCATTAAATCTAACCACCATTATTAAATTGACTAATTTATTTTTTATATTTTCAAAGTCCAGCTAATTTTTAAACTATTAGCAACTTTTCTTTCCTTCTTTAGTTAAAAATATTAATAAATGTACTAAACTTTTATTTGTATTATAAATATAAAATTAATTATATAGAACTATGCAGGGTTCATACTCCACAGGGAAAACCTGGAAAACAGGGAATACTCAGGGAATTTGGAATTTGTTAAAAAAAGTCTGGGAAAATAAAAATTTTCATTAAAACTCAGGGAAAATCAGTTATAAAACCTGGAAAAACAAATGTTTTTTTTTTCTCTCAAGTTATGTTTTTCTTGTTCAGCTTCGTATCAAAATTTAAATGATTAAGTATTATGAAAATACGCACGTAAATAATGGTTTCTACATGAATTTCTATCATGATCGGCAGTAATATGACATCATACATGAAAGTAGCTATATTTTGTCCTGTCTAGAGGAGCATTTCTTGTAATATGTCGCTAATATTTTCTTGAAATTGTCTGGAAACTCAGGGAATGTTTTTTCCATATTTGAGTATGAACCCTGCTATGAAATAACTGAATGAAAATGATAGTAAATTTAAGTTATAGGATTCTCATCAGACATAAAAAACTGGGTGATGATTTTTCAGTGTTACTCAGAAACAAACTGAGGCTGGTTGTAGGGTTTTAAGGCCGATTGACTCCACAAGTGTTCTAGGTCTATAGGGAGGATGCTCTACATGGGGGTCTTTCTAAGGGGTCCTAGCCTGTACAGTCGGTAACAGAAATGTCCGAACACCAGCAAAAATTCCTATGTAAAAAAAAGTACTCTTCATACGGTTTTGTTAAATAAATCCTTATCGAATCATGTTCTTACACTGACTAAGAACAGGATTCGACAAGGATTTATTTAGGACAAGGTGTACATAGGAATTTTTGCTAGTGTTCGGACACTTTTGTTATCAACTGCATTTACATGCGTTTTGGAGGAAACCACGGAAAACTCCAAACGACTAGGTCGATGAGTGCAACCTGGGATCGAACCCGGCACCTCCCATCTACCAGCTGTGAGTGTAAAACCGCTCAGCTGCTGGTGGGCTAACAAACTGAGGTTTTTAAAAATGAATATGTGAGCAGAAAAATACAAATAAATAAATAACGTTATAAACAAATAAACACATAAAGTTCTGAACCCAGTGGCAGAAACACGGCAACATAGTCGCGGAAACAGAAAAACTGCTTGTGGACAGTTTTTGTCTGTACTGATAAAAAAATTTGTCTGCAACTTTCGAATAACAATTCACTTAAAAAAATTTTCTGTATCAAAACTAAAACTACTACTTTTATTATTTATATTGTGCTGTGTCAAACATTGCTATAAAATATTTAATTGAATGAATACACATAATTCTTTATACTATATTGTTCTTCAGTAAAATTGTATTCGTGTATTGTTGCACAAGATCACCACTGATTTTAAGCGCCCCCTCCCCACCCCAATCAGCTTTCAGGCTTTTTGAGTGTTTTTACCCCTGATTACACACAAATTTTGCAGACAGACTATGAAATTTTAAAAGCCTGTTGCAGACAGCTACAAAAACTTTCTACCACTGGGGTTCTGAATTAATGTGTATTTACATTTTGTAGAAAATTGTATTATTATTATTTTTTTTTAAATATATTTAGCTGTTAGTTTTGAGTTGTCTACTTGCCAAGTTTTTTTCTTTTATATATGGGCGGCTCATTGTAAAAGTGGTGTAACTCCATATTTTTTCAATATGTCTATTTTTACTTAATTGTATCACATTTTGTCACACCTTTCATTATAAAAAAGAAAACTCCAATAATTGCACTAAAGACCCATAAATGGCATTACATGTTTTTCTCACAAAACTAAAACTTTAAAATATTCATTATATAAATGAAGTTTCCAAGTTATTTCAAATTATTTTTAATAGAATGTATAAATTCTTATGACTATCATTTGTATTTAACACAAAAATTGATAATACTTACTGAATCTTGACGTGACGTTTCTTTCTACGCATAAATTTGTAAAAAGCTCATTATTTCAAAATCAATTTCCAAGGAGATAATTCACTTTTGCAATGAACGATCCATATATTTCAGTTGTACTAAAAGCAGTATAGCATTTTTTTTTCCCTCTTAAAATTTGGAGTGACTCCACTCGACTTTCCAAACATAAAGTAATTAATAATTGTTTAAATATATTAAGAGGTGTCAGTAAATAAACAAAAGAGAAAATTAAAGGGTGTGTAAGTATTTTTCTCTATGTAGTATGTTCTTTAAATTAACGTAATTACCCTTCAAATATTTTGAGCATTGATCATGATGATAAAAGAAATTTTTGTTGTGTCCCTGTAAAAATCTATTAATGCTAAACTCACTAAAATCTATGCTGATCATGTGACGGTCACCTGTAACAATTTATATAAATTTTCAGCTAAATCGAATGAGGCATTCAAAGTCTATTACACTTTAAATAATTTGTGCTCATATGCCACAAAGCTGAAGAATTTTCGTGTCACTCGTATTATCTGTCAGCTTTTAAGAAAATGTAACCTTTATCGATTAACAGCTGAATAATAGCATAATTAAATTTTTAGAAACAAAAAAGTTTGTTACTGCCAGTTAGTAACGTATATATTTATTATTGATATTGAATAATATCGTCTTGCAGATAGGAATTAGCTCTCTGGTGAAGTTTCTTGCAGGAAACAGGAAAAAATTCTTATTTTTTTCTTTTTAATTCCACTTTCTTATCCTGAAAATTCACATCGTTAAATTAATATTCATTTTCAAAAAAAAAAAAAAAAAAAAAAAAAAAAAAAAAAATATTATTACAATTTTTACTTTAAAAATGCAAAATAACTAATTGCATTTTTCTTATTTTTAGCTGAAAGATAAAATACTAAAATTAAAAAAATTCAATTTTTTGAAAATGAGTACTAGTTTAAACCTTTTGAATGTGAAAACTGAATTTAAAATGAAATAATAAAAAAAAAAAAAAAAAAAAAAAAAAAAAAGACTTTTTCTACTAGCTTGATTCACACTGAAATGTATGAAAAAATCAAGTGTTGCCACCTAAATTTCATACTTTAGTTAATTTAAAAAAATTTAATTGTCATGTCGAAAAACTGTTTATACCACTAGATTCAGAAAAATCGCCCCTTCCATTTGGTACCGAATTTGTAAGGAGCCACATACTTTTTTAAATGACTGAAATGAATTAAGATGAAGTGTTGCCACCTAAATTTCATACTTTAATTAATTTTTAAAAATCTGTGTCAAAAAATTTTTTGCACCCCTTGATTCAGAAAAATCGTTTTTTTCATTTAGTACTGAATATGTAACGATAGAACTGATATTCCAAATTTATTTTTTCCCATTTCCATTTTTAACCAAGATTCGGCAGACGGTTTATGACAGAGAATGTAAGCTAAAAAAAAGTCTTTAAAAATACATTAGGTAGTGAGTTATCCTATAAACAAATTTTTCCACACAGTTGTATCCGATTTTATGACTGAAGATGGAGAAATTGTAAGAGGGAATGTACCTCTTACAGTATCCAGGTAAGTAGATTTTTTTTTTTAATGCCACATTATCAAAGTTTATGTTAACTCTGGAGGTTAATGTACAATTGAATGAACTACTTAAAAATATCCGCTTGCCACATAGCGGCTAAACAAGATAAAGTGGTGACTTTAACAATTTGCTACCCTCTCATGACCATCATAAAAATTAATATCATTCCATTGTCAATGTAAACATTGTGCATTTCTGAAATTAAAAATAAATTTTGTCAAGTTACATCAAAATATCCCATATTTCGGAATCAGTCAGCAAAAATATGGCATATTTCTTAAATTATACGTTAAAAAAGCAGAAATTTCATTGATTTCCAGTTAAATCTTTTCTGTATGAAATCTGTTTTTAAAATATATACATATTGATTCTCAAAGGGGAAAAAATGTACCAAATCAGTGCTGTTGAGTTAATATGAGAGAAAGCTTAGTAAGCAAACTTCATAAATAGATAAAACTTGTAATAATTGCTTTGTATCAAAATAATTAATCTTGACCCATCATCTTTAAACAGAAAGTAGGCACAAATGAAGTATAAAAGCAACAACATACTTGAATCTTTCACGCTGCATTTGCACTTACATTGCTCCACCTAATAAAGGGTCGTGCTCCATTATTTTGACCAGAAATGTTTGTTGCAGGTTTTTTCAAATTTATAGGTTTGTAAATAAGCATAAGCAAAACAAAATACGGCAGGGGGGGGGGCTAAGGGCATATTGATTGCAATAAAGGAGGAATTATAGAACATCTCTTGCACTGTGACAATCGCAAAAACATTATACAGTAGAACCTCGATCCATCCTTTTTTTGTTGAGGTGCACGAAAAAAAACTATGAAAGCACTAAAACGATGAATGCAGGTTGTCAAAACACGAAGAAAACAATGTTTATAAATTAATACACACAATGTACACAGTACACTATTAATAAAAACAAATTTGTTACTTTCCAAACTGTCAAAGAAATAAATCAATGTTACAAAACATTAAGTAAAATTTATTTTTAAAAATGTGTAATTTTATATCAGGTTTTTCATTCATTTTATCAATTAAACAGGAATTTTTCCAGATTTACAACATTTTTCTGTAATATATAAAAGTTTGTACATTTTCAAATGCCATAATTACGCTTACGTCATCGGTGTGAAAATTAAAGTCTGTTTCTTCACTATTACTTTCAGTTTCTGAAATCACATATTTCTTCTATGCTTTAGAATACCACATGTCGTCTTGATTAATGCAAATATCACTAAATTCTGTACCCGACGCATCCTCTGCCTCTGCTACATGGAACCACTCTTCATCTGTATCATCATCATCATCATTTTCTTGCTCTTCTGTTTGATATTTTTCATAATTTTTTCGCATGTAACCGCATTTCACGAAACAATTTTCTGGATTACTGAAGAGGCTACATCCTGCCATGTTGAAATTACAAAATGAATAGATGATCCAGAGACATGGAATCGCAATTTTAATCCTCCATATATATATGGGGAAAAGAGTTTTTAGGATGAAAGAAGCAATTCCAATTTGCATGCCATATGGAACTGCTTGACCTTCAGAGGAAAATTTCTACAAGTTCAGGAGAAAAAATTTATAACGATGAATGCAGGAAAATGACTTTTTGAAGCATGATACATGCGGGTTTCGTTAACATTATTGAAATATATTTGTGCGGGACCATAGAAATAAAACGATCAGTGCAGGAATGATAGATCAGGATTTCACTGTAATATCAGATCAATTTCAATGCACAAAAAAACCTCTAATCTTTGATTTTCTGTCAACTAATCGAAACAGTTTATGTATACTACAGTCAAACCTCGTTAATGCAAATCTGAAGGAGGATAAAAAATTTGTTCATGCTATCAGTAACTAACCTTAATATAACTAAAATAATCTTCATTTTGACAAGGATTGTGGAAGCAGTTCACATTAATGAGGTTAGACTGTATAACTTTTTGATTGTATGAAGAGCAAGTTACTAATGAAAACTATTTTTCCAAAAATAAGTTTTCAAACAGATTTTTTTTTTTTTTTAACAAAAAAAATATAACTTTTCCCTTTTTTTAAAAAAACAGTTAACTTTCTGTCTAAATAAGTCAGAAAAAAAAAAAAAAAAAAAAAAGCATGAAATATACTTTTAATGAAAATTTCAGTTAAAAATAATAACGAATCAAAGTCAGAGACCCTCATTGCCAACAGCTGAATCCCACATTAATGTATAAGGAAAAATGTTATAAGTATTAATGATTTTTTTTTTAATTCTATTTTTATTATTAAAATATATAGAATATTTAAATTTGCCTTTGTGTTTCTCAAAATTATTTCTTGAATTTTTAATATTTCCTTTTGAAGCTATAAATTGGGGGGAAAAAAATGAACAAAGTGCCTTTTTGCAGTTTATTACTTCAAAATGAAATATTTAAAAAAGTGTTTTTGGAAAACAAGAACAAATTTCACAATTGTAAATTTTAAATATAGAATTTAAAAAAAAATAATCTCATCACAATTTTTTCCATAGAATAACATGGGGTTTGGCAACCAATAGTAGAGAAGTTGTACAAGATAATTAACAAGGTATGGCTCGGATCATGTAAGGGTTAATTCCATTAAAATTCTTCTGATTTTTATTTATCTTTGCTTTTTTTAATTTGCTCTATTTTTAACAGTTGATAATACTGGATGATAGATATAATCCTCTATTTAAAAAAAAAAAAGAAAAAAAAAAAATTAATCTGGAGGTTATTTTTTTTACTTTAAATGTGACACCTACTATGAGACTTTCCAAGTTCAATTCAATTTTAGATATTTTAAGCAAATAAAGAAATATTAAATTGTTTCAACAGGATCTCCAGTTACAAGTTATGACATCATTCATTTTATCTATTAGACTTCCTTAAATTTTATTCAAAATTGAGCTCTTTATTTATTTAGACAATTTATTGTATTTCCTGTTGCTTGTATAAAGAGTGATTTAAAACAACAAAATTGTGTTTTTATACATAAGGTTTTCTCTAAAATTTTTAATGCCAATTTTGTGATTAAAGGTATTTCTTAAAATGTTTTGCCCCCCCCCCCCTCTTTTTAAATTATTATTATTATTTGATCAAATATTTAATGAAGATTATGACAAAATTCTGACTTTCCACGTCACTCTTAAAACCAGAGACCATAAAGTGACTTACATCAAAATTGTTGCCTAACTTTGAAAAGCATTGCTGTATTATTATTTATCAAAAGAATATTTTGAAAAACAGATACAAGTACAGTAGTGCATTAATTTATCAAATTATTTTTTAGGCTTTGAAAATTTTTCGGGGAAACATAGTGGAAAATGTTTCACCCCAAATCACTAGTTAAGTTATAGAATTTTCCAGAATGATTAACACATTCGCTGCCGATCTCATGCCAGTACGTAATGTAAAAATGTTTCAAATGTCAGTCCCATGAGATCGGCAGCGAATATGTTTGTTTCTAGTGCAGAACTCAAAATTTCTATAAACTACTAACAAAATTCTCAGTGAATTTAACTTCTATTCAGACTTTGTGTAGTGCAGGATAATTTTTGAAGTATATATGTTCATTTGATAATGAAGAGTTTAAAAAAATTAACTACAATATGTGAACAGAAGTAAATAACTCAAATGCAAGCAAAATAACATATTATATTATAGCTCGTGGATTCTATCTAATACATGCATGAAGTTGGTTGGCTTCTGTTCGCAGACCACCACATAATTTGATATCAAATTAGCATTAAGCACTAAAAGATTATGGATGTAAATATGTCATAATGTAATATGTTAATTTACTTGAAATTTGAGTGAACATTAATAATTGCTGTAAAATAAGCTACAGTTTAAAAATGAAGTTTTATTTATAGTAAGAGAAGGATTTACTGATCATCCAAAGTGTTAAGGGTTAAGATAGGGATGTTTATCTGAATAACGAGTATTTGATGCTGCTGTGAATGATGACCATGTTTGATGCACCTAGCATAGAGGACGATTCTAAAGGCTTGGAAGGGTATCAAATTGACTGACAGGTTGTTTTTGGTAATCATACAGTCATTCTGCTTTCCCTATCACTTATTTTCTCTCGACCACAAGAGAAAATATACAAAAAATATTACCCCTGTTTTAACATTGTACTCATTGAGTCATCATGTGCAAAGATTCTTCCAGTGTCACAAAAAACATGGTCAAAGCTATAAATATGAATTAGACTACTTTATTTCACAAATGTTATTTAGTTTGCTAATAATGAATGTTGCATAATGGGATAGTTGAGTTCTAATAAAATGATAGAAAAATATGCTACCATCTGTTAGATTAGAAAATGTAAATTTTAGAATTATTAACTCGGAATGTTTCTTCTAAAACTACATATGGGATAAAAGTTCTTATATATTTGAAAAGATTTCTTTTACCATTGAATAAATTCCCTTAGTAATTATTTTTCTATGATTTTCTTAAGGAAAGAAGATTTTATTTTATGAGCCCAAACCTAAAAATTTCTTTTATGATGATGAGTTTTAATTAGAAAATTCAAGTAATGTAAAATCAAGTAAAATATAAAAATCTTAAGAGAAGATGTAATTTTACTTAAAAGGTAAAATTATCGAATTTTTCTTGAAAAATAGTTGCAAAATTGTGCAAGGTATCAAATTTTAAAAATCTGAAAACTCCTTTAAAAAGAATACAGTTTTACTTGTTAGAAATGGTAACAGATGCATCCTATGACGTTAATATCTTAATTCTTATAAGAAATATTACATTGAAAATACTTCTAATATAAAATTATTAAAGAATTTTTATGTACATTACATTTAGACTGAATATTTTTTTTTGTTGAAAATCAGTTGCATGCCAAGTGATATAATTGTAAAATCAAAATTAAGAATGAGTTACTTCCTCACAAAATACACTTTCACTTAACCAAATCTTCTTTTTCAAATACTGTTAAAAAAAAAAAAAAAAAAAAAAAGATTTGCTTAAGTCACTCTTGTGGATTGCTGAATAACAAATCTAAAGAAATTGGAAAAAATTGTTCTATTCCTAACATAAAATTATAATCAATAATTGTATTTATTTCAACAGTCATCCAACAATAAAGTTTTACTGTGTGTTTTCTCGATGGAGTTATTGAAGCCTTTCAAATTGGATGCTAACTCAGCAGCATAGATATATACTCTTTATTTAGATAATTCAACTCATAACAAAAACTGAATTTCCATATTTTATCAATTCATTTATATTGCAATATCCACACCACAAAGAATATTTCTGGTGTGGATAAAAAAAATAAAGGGTCAGGGATTTTATTTTGAAGAAAGTAGCTTAAATATTGTGAAAGTATGAAAGTAATATTACACAAAGTTTTTTAAAGAATAAACTTATGCATTGTAGTAAACTCAAAATGTAAATAAAAAAATATAATTTTATTAAAATGTTAATTATTGCGAGTAAAAATAAGAATTATCCAATTAATTAAACAAAAAATGTGTAAAATATGACAAACAACAATACAATTTACATATTTTCAGAATACTTTGGAGTTTCAATGAAAAAAAACTAGTCTCATCTATTTTCAGTTTTATTATATATGTGAAAAGATAACATTAAAAACAAATAGCATAATAGGAAGGTATAACTCATAAATGTGTTTTAAAGGTTTCCATATTGCTTTAGAAAATCTTTTGGATGCCAAATTTTCAATCCAGTACCGTAGTTTTTGTTTACATTGCGAATATACAAACAACCTTTTTTTACATCGAATTGCAATATTTTACTGAATTAAATACTAACATATGTCTTCATATTTTCGTAACAGATTACACGTTTACACTGCCGATTCAGAAAATAACTTCATTGAGCTTGGTTGAGGTATTTTAAATTTTTAACACGATAAAAATACATATCCACTGTTTACAACACTGCAATGATAGACATATTTAACTCATGGAAATTAATCGATGCTAGAACAAAATCAATAAAATCCTCATGAATTGCACTCAAGTACCTGTTAATAACAATGATTTATGGTTAATATGAATCAAATTTTTAAATATTTACTAAAAAATGATTTTTAATTTAATCACTTAACGCATGTGTATCAATGGGACTTTAAATACACATCCGACACAATAACTTAGACTTTTGTCCACCAGAGGGCGTATTCGAGCTCTAGAGTTGCGAATTATTTCTATAAGCTTTCAATGCTAATCTGCTATCACGGCTAACCTTTTTGCCATCTAGCGGCCTGTTGATTAACTAAATTTTCTGGTCCGTTTTTCTGCCGAATCCCCTATCTCGTTTTCCCCCCTCCACTCTATCTCATGGCCATTTCGCCTATTATTAATCAGATTCAACCAATGGTAAAATTATTTTTCTAAAAATCCATTTGTTATGATGCATGGATAATATTATCGATAAAGAAAACATTTGCTTTTGAACATAATTTGAGAAGAATATTCTGTGAGTCTAACCTAAAGCCAGTATCATGAAGGCAGATTTTTCAATTTAAACATAGTTAGATAAAAACCGGAAACAGTTTGTGACTTTCACTTCAAGGAATTGACAAGTATCCTAAAAAGAAATTTAAAAAAAAAAAATTCTCTGCAATGCATATTTTGAAAACGAATATGGGAGTTCTTCCAAATTCAATATAGAAATAAGTATTACTTATTCCATGAAAAGGAAAAGAAGTTAAATATGAGAAGCAAATTTTTGATTTTTTTTTGAGGTATTTAGTTAAATTGTAAATCAGATGTATGCTTTAAAAGATTTTCTGTAAAAAAAATATCTAAGTAGAGTTATTGATAAAACCGTACATTTCTAAAATGTATTCAGTTAAATAATTTGTAAAGAAGATTGAATGCACACAGAGTGCACATTGAAACCCTTATAATAAAAAGTCATATGTGTCTGAATTATGTTCTAAAGGATGATCAGAAATGGCACACCTAAACATAAATGCATGCACTGACAGAGAAAAGCCATACATGTATAACATGTGTTCTAAACCTTTTTCTGAAAAGAGACATCAAAATCCACATCTATGCATTCACACAGGAGAAAAGCCACATGTGTGTGAAATATGTTCTAAAAAGTTTTTTGAAAAAAGATACCTAACTAAACATTTTCGTACTCATACCGGAGAAAAGCCACATGAGTGTGAAACATGTCTAAAAACATTCACGTGTAAAAGTCATTTAAATATGCATCTACACATTCACACAGGAGAAAGGACACATGTTTGTGAAATATGTTCTAAAAAGTTTTCTAGTAAAAGATATCTAATTAAACATTTGCGTACTCATACAGGAGAAAAGCCATATGTTTGTGAAATATGTCTGAAAGGATTCACAGGTAAAACAGATTTAAATATACATTCACGTACTCATACAGGAGAAAAGCCGCACGTATGTGAAATTTGTTCGAAAGGTTTTTCACAAAAAGGTAATCTGAATACACATTTGCGAATTCACACAGGGGAAAAGCCATATGTGTGTGAAATATGTTCTAAAAAGTTTTCTGAAAGAAGATACCTAACTAAACATTTTCGTACTCATACCGGAGAAAAGCTACATGAGTGTGTAAAATGTCTAAAAAGATTCACTTGTAAAAGGGATTTAAATATGCATATACGCATTCACACAGGAAAAAGGACACATCTTTGTGAAATATGTTCTAAAAAGTTTTCTAATAAAACATATCTAATTAAACATTTGCGTACTCATACAGGAGAAAAGCCATATGTTTGTGAAATATGTCTGAAAGGATTCACAGGTAAAAGAGAATTAAATATACATTCATGTACTCATACAGGAAAAAAGCCACACGTGTGTGAAATTTGTTCTAAAGGTTTTTCTCAAAAAGGTAATCTGAATACACATTTGCGAATTCACACAGGAGAAAAGCCACATGATTGTGAAATATGCTCTAGAAAGTTTTCTGATAAAAGAAACCTATTTAAACATTTACGTACACACACCGGAGAAAAGCCATATGAGTGTGAAGAATGTCTTAAAAGATTCACATGTAAAAGTGATTTAAATACACATCTACGCATTCATACAGGAAAAAAGCCACACGTGTGTGAAATGTGTTCTAAAGGTTTTTCTCAAAAAAGTAATTTGAATACACATTTGCGAATTCACACAAAAGTAAAGCCACATGTGTGTGAAATATGTTCTAGAAAGTTTTCTGATAAAAGAATCCTATCTAAACATTTACGTACTCATACAGGAGAAAAGCCCCATGTGTAAAATTTTTTCCAAAGTATTTTTTGAAGAGATAGTTTTAATAAGCATTTACTCAATCGTACAAGAAATAAAAAAAGTCTTAACTCTGCGTAAATTGTTCTAAACAACTGTCTAATAAAAGTGATCAAAATATACATTCACATTCTCAAACAGCAGTAATCCCACATGTGAAATCTGTTATGAAGATTTTTCTCGAAACATTTATTGTCTGTTCGCAGAGAACTGATAGCGAAAGTAAACATAGAGGGTTGCTGTTTTTTCACCAAAGTTTGACACATTTACGTTCTTCGCTGAATGGGCGATTCTGTTTATATTGACCGAAGATTATCTTTCTCTGTCTTTTAAGTGAGTATAGTTTGCGACAGGTGGATAAAAACTATTCTCTTGGTTTACTGCATTTATCTTTCTTTACGAGGACTTTGTTCCATGCTTTCATCTTCCATAATTCTCATAAAACACCCAAAGAAAGGAAAAAACCGCTACGAAATAAACGAACTAAAAAAGAAGTTTCTCAATTGTGAGAGAAACGCCGTTTGTCTTCAGCCCAACGCGATTCATTTAAGGGCCCTCTTCACTCACCGCCGCCGGAAGCCGAAACTAATGTTATTCAATGGGAAATTTTTCTTTACAAATAACTTATTGACTAATACATATTTTTAAATTCTGTTTTCACATTCTGAAAGTTCCCAGCTGTTAAATTGAAGCACCTTTTCTAAAATATTATTTTTTTAATTTTTTATATTTTATTTTGAAGCTGCAAAATACGAATTTTCAATATGTTAATTTATTTCATTTTTTAATTTGAAATAAAATATTAAAAATTGAAAAAATTACATTTTTGAAAAAGGTCCGTCAATTTAACAGTTGGGAATTTTCTGAATGTGAAAACAGAATTTAAAAATATGTATTAGTTAATAAGTTATTTTTAAAGAAAATTTCCCAATTGAATAACATTGGCTCGGGCTTCCGGCGACGGTGAGTGAAGAGGGCCGTTAACAGTATCGCCAAGAATCACGCTGCTTTATTTATTTTCGCTATCAGTTGTCGGCGGACAGAGTATAAATATATATGCATGCATTAACATAGGAGGAAATCCTTAGTGTATAAAGTCTGTTTCAAAGATATATTGCTGCCTCACTCTTAGAAGGGAAAAATATATACATATATGTTTATTAAATTTTAATTTCCCGTTTATAATTCATAATATCGTCAGTAGATAGCGACACCAAACGTACATTTATTTTGTGATATATATGATGGGATTGCGGTTCCTCGTTCTTATGTCTGATCTTAAATCGTAGGAACTTTCGTAGAATGGGCGTGTTTAAGAATGATCTTAACTTGGTATTGCGATGCCTCAAGCGTAAGTCCCCAGCGCGAGAAACGAGTTAGCCAATTGGAGACGCCGAGCGACCTACGTTGTGACTGCGCGCGCACCCAGTTACGATTCGACTTAAGATATCTCTAAAGTCGTCGTAAGATAGTGAGACACTGCAATACGGCTTGCGTTTTGTTTACATCTTAAGACACAGTTTGTGCGTAAGATAGTGTTGAGCGAGGCACCGCAATCCCAGCCATAGATTATTATACATGATTTCAATCTAAAATTAGTATTATTGCTTCTTTTTTTTTGGATGAAATAAAATTGAAAAAGTTCAGACCGTCTCACATATTTTAATCTTAGAAATATTTACTTCTTCAAATTAAATATAGTGGTTTTAAGTGTGGCTGTAGGGTGAAAAAATAATTAATACATATCATGTTAAATATGAACAAATAGCCAGTAAAAGAGTTTGATCATTAAACTTTTTATCACGATGATCTATAAAACTAAAATGTATATAGGAAAATGTTTTCGTTAAAAATAACGACCAAAAAAAATAATAATCTGATGCCTAATGTTGATTTGCTGCTGCGTCGCATCCTCGTGCCCAATCGGAAGGAATTATTTCATTATTATGTGCGAACTATGTAGATATTGTGAACTTGTGTGCCAAATTGCATGCCTGAAAGTGCAATAGATTTTTCAGTAGACAGCTGATAGACGGACGCAATTTCGCTTTTATTAATAGGATTCAGACACTGGTAAAATCATTTATGTAAAAGTCCATTTCTTTTGATGCATCGATAATATTATCTATACAGAAAATATTTGCTCCTAGCATAATTTGAGAAGAATTTTCTATGAAACAAACCCAAAGCTACTACCATAGAGGCAGGTTTTTGAATTTAAACATAGATATGTAATGAACAGAAACAATTTGTGACTTTCACCTCAAAGAGTTGACAAGGATCCTAAAAAGAACGTTTCGAAAAAATTGTCTGCAATGCATATTTTGAAAATCATTGTAGAATTTCTTCCAAAATCAATATAGAAGTAAATATTACTGATTCTATGTGAAAAAGAAGAAACTAAATATTAGAAGCGTGACAATATTTTTTCTTTTTTTTTTCTTTTGTAATTTAGATATTGTATGATTTAAAAGATTTTCTGTAAAAAAATATCTAACAAGGAAACATTCAAAAGGTGTCATCTTCAAAATATATGTGATTCTACACTTCATAAAACATAAGGAAGTGAAAAAATTATCGGCTGAAATGAATTACAGCTACCACAAAAAATTATCAATATTTAGCATATTTGGCGATTTAGCGCTGTTAGGCGTTCAGTTCGTTAGCACCGAGATTGCCCTTTACTTACATTAGACCTATTATAAGAGTGGACGGGACAGTGGCAACCACTTTTAGTGGCAAAGATAACTCATAAAAAGGTCTTGTGAATGTTGATCTACATAAAGCCAAACTGTCCAATAGAGTATTTTCAGTCACATGACCAAACCCATGGCAATGGCCTTAGTAACTCTATCAAAGGGCAAACATTAGTCTTTTAATACGGCGAAATATATCGAAACTCTTAATGATCAAACAAAAACAGATATACTCATAAAATAAACTAATTGATAATGTAGATCCATATTCATTTGTAACTGTTAACAGCGATCAACTGTTTCCTCCAGTCAATTTGTGATCTGTTGGAAAATATTTTTTCTATACGACAACTGCTTACACTAGAAGTGATTTCAATGCATATAAAAGTTGCCAAGCGTACAACCAATTCCAGTGCGGTTGATTGAAAGAAGTTTTTGGTATAAAGATAAGAGAAAAGTATCTACACGTACTATTGTGTGCCCCACAGTTACGATTTGAGCAGACGACACTTGAGGCTTTGATGTCATCTGAGGGCTTCTTTTCAGCCGTCACCCGCGTTAACGCGCGCGCGCGCGTTGGGTGGAGACTTTTCACTCGGGGGATGGTTGGGTTATTGTGCTGAGAGCTCTTTCCGGACGGCTCTGAACGGTTTGGGTGATGGATGGGTGAATGAAACATAAACAAACATGGCTGCTCATCTTCAGCACGATCGAATATGATGCTGGCTGTGAAATATCTATCAATAAAACTGAAAACAAAGAAAGAATTTCATTTTTTCCCTCAATAAATCTTCTACACAGCAAACTAAAAAAAGGATTTCGAAATGTCTGAAACGATATTTGTAAACTCTTACAAGTATAACCAAACAAACAACTGATATTATTTTCAGAAATATAGAATGTTTATTTTTTTACTCATGTTTTACTAAAGGAATAATCTGGTTGCGTCCATATATTTTTATTGCCGACACAAGTTTTATTGAACAGTGTTAAGTTTGAAATTAACGATAACGTTTGGTTTGATTTTATAAATTTTTTGTAAACATTTGACTGGATTATTTTGAAATTATATTAAGCATGTTAATAATGAAATTTACCAAGAAATACATTAGATTACTTAAATAATCTAATGTATTCAACGATTCAATCTGATAGACTTGTTTGAATTAAAGAATTGCTATAATAACTAATTTAACATATATATTTCAGATGTTATACACCAAATGTAATTTTACTAGGGTCATTAAAAAAAATGTTATTGACCATGTAGTTTTAATGAAAGTGAAATGGTACATTAACTAATTTATTGAAAAAGTTTTTAAGACAAAATAAATAAATAAAACTTAGGGAGGAAACCTATTAATTTATCAATATATTTACTTTTAAAGTCTTAATTTCCTCATGGTAATGAAATATTTAATTTTAAAACTGCACATATGCACGTCTTATACATTTGTTTTAAATATCTGATGTAATTTATTGTCATATTGGGATAAATTATAAATTCTTTCTTGATTTTTTTCTTGACACACAATATGTATGAGTAAAATAATTACTAAAGTTTTCATAGAATCATGCACATATTTTTATCGTTTTTGCCGCTAAAAGATATAAAATCTTGGGAAGAAAATACAAATGCTCAGATTTTGATACCCAGATATTTCATACCAAATATTAGAATGAAAGGAGTTTTCAAGATTTATAAAATCTCCTGTATTACCATGATGCAGTGTTTCTGATTACAGGAACTAATTTATTTAAGAGTTTTTAGACTAATCAATTTGTCTGATAATTTTTTAATTATTTGATAAATTGTTTGTCTTGTTTTCCTTTATCTAAAAGAAAATTTAAGCCAAAATATTCATAATTAACATCTGTACCTTTACAAGTAAAAATTTGTGTTTACATGATAAAGCAATACCTCGCCAAATTAGTTAACCTGTTGTTCAATGCGCAGAGGATAAAACTCTGTACTCTGTCAAATAAATTTATTTATGGCACTGGGATCACAGACTTTGACAAATGGGCTTTGTACGTAAGAAAACAGAGAAAACTGAATTCATGCTGGTACAACTTGTAGGTTGGTCCACAATTGTATTTGGTGATTTTCTTTTGTCACTGTTTTGAACGATAATGATGCCGTCCTGCATTCTTTGCAACATGATGTGGCAACTTCTTTTCAGAAAAGAAGGTGAATGTATCAGAATTTTTTTGAGTTAATTGCTTAGAGAAAGAAATATTTTTAAATTCATTTTTTTTTTTTTTTTTTTTTAATGTAGTTTAGGAAATCTAGTTTATATAATTGCATTTTCCTGTAAACTGTAGAACATTTAAATGTTGTTAGGTACTTTTATATTTCGCTGGCACTGGCTATAAAATCACCAAAAATCATACGATCGATAGTACTAATCATTAAGCACATAAGAAAGAGTAATCGTTTCAAAACACTACAAGTAATAATAAGAAAATTAAAGATACACGACCATTTAATTATTATTATTATTATTTTAAGAGGTAAATTTTCTGAAAATTCACTTAAAGCTAGAGATAAAAAGTGTTGTCCCATAACAAATATAACATTTACTGTATCAGATTCATAATCGCAAAGATGAATTAACTTTAAATGTGTAAAATAAATAACTATATAATAAATAAATCATAGTTACGAATTAAATTTTAATCCATTAATGAATCTATTGCTGTTGCCAATAAAGTTTACTTGGTGAAATTTGCACCGGTGAAATGGAAAAATATCTGTATATATTTATGCATATTGATAATCCTTGCAATAAAGTACTTTATGCAGTTATTTTTTCATGCAAAGTGAGGTACAATAAAATCTAGTGTGTGAGCTGTGGCCCTTACGGATAAGATATTTCTTAGTTGCAGCCCTTGCAAAATGTGCGACTGATAAACGATATATATATATATATATTCCATAGTCACAAACTTCAAAAATAAACTAAACTGACAGTTTTTCTTTTTTTCCTGTGTGTGTATGGGTGGAGGTGACACAAAGCCATTGACTAAGTATGTGATAATGCATATGTAGTATTTCTTTACTTTTGTAACATTAACGTAACAGAATCGACCTTTGCCTTTAAGGTTGCCGAAAAGGGATTTTTTTTTTCATTAAATTAAACAGAAAATAAATTTATTTTTTACAATATTTAAGAATACAGTAAATCACGATAAAAATAGTTTCATAATACAGTACGACATATCTGTTTGTCATTATTATTATTTATTCAATAATTTGGTTTTGTCAGACACTTCTATTATAAGTATTTTGTAAGAGGTGGGGGGGGGGATGATTTTAAAGAATGTACTCAAGACATTTAATGGCACTCCTTATTACATACTTTTTATTATGCTTTTTATAACACCATTAATGAGCTTTAAATATTATTTTACTGAATTAAATAAAATCTACAATGTTTATACTATTATATATTTGTACTATATGTTTATACTATTATGTATCGTACTATTTAAAAGAAACAGAGATTTCAATTTTTTTTTTTTTTTTCAGTCATTTAAAATTAAATGTATTTTTCAAACTTTGCTACCTGCTTCATCTAATGAATGAATCAGCATTCATATTCTTTCTTTTTTTTTAAAGAATAATGTGGTTTATTTATAGGTGAATTGGATATTGACCGCCAGAATATAACGCGTTTCAGCAATATGACACAAAAAAGCAGAAATTTTGTTAATTTTCAGTAAAATGATAAAAAATTTGGGAATCAGCTTTCAAAAATTGTTTGCTAAATTATTACTTAATTCGGCAGTTGGTTCAAAAATATCGCGTAATCGACTTGAAAAAAATTTAATTTTTTTAAAAAGAAAGCAGAAATTTAATTAAATGACTGTGGTAAAAGACAAATATTATAAATCAAAGTACAAAGTTCAGTATTCCATCATATATCAGAAACACACAAAAAAGGGCTAAACAGTTAAAAGAAAAAAAAAAGGGGGGGGGGGGGAATCCTATAAAAACTTACGATAACAAAAGTGCATCAGAGGACGAGGGTTGAAAATTAATTCGTTAAATACTTTAAATAAACACCATAAAATGCAAAAAACTAACAACACTTGTTCCAAGTCGAAATACAACACGACCCTTCGCCAAGTGAACAAAGTAGGCACAAGTGCTGCAAACAAAGCGGAAACGCACACTGCAAAAGCTGTTGTGCCACAGGCCATTAAAATGTCTCTTTAATATCAATATTTATAATAACGCCCCTAATGTTAATCATTCAGAAATGTTTAATTAACATAACTTTTCTTAATAAAAATTGTACATATGTAGTTTGGTATAATTTTAAGCAATAAATGCTAAGTAATAGCCATATGGTAATATGGCAATAAGAATTTTCTCGCCAAAAGTCGCCAAGTACAAAAATTTGCCAAATTCGGCACCAAATCCATTACCTGCAGATTGGAGCTTTTTAATGCATTTTAAAGGGAATATTAAGCTATTGTAACACGAAAAAGAGCTGGAAATGCAGAAAATTGACATTTTATCAACTTACTAAGCCTCTTTGAAAGAATTTATACAAAAATAAATACAATTATTTACAATTTCATAACAATACGCATTGATAAAGTGCTAATGTAGTTAGTTCTATAGCTATGATTCAATAAAAAATTTAAAAACATGGTTTATAAAAAGTTTTTTATCTTATAATTATTCTAAATCAGTGTTAAATCGATTTATCTCTATATCGCAATATTAGATGGAAGATAAATTGATTTATAGAATTGCTACATCGCCCAGTCCCACTCATTCCCGCTGTCGATGTACTTACTCGATGCTGTTGTCGATGCACGGGATGAGCAGATATTGCAAACTGAATCACAACTCACTTTTAATCATTACAAAACATATAAAAAATACATTTTAAGGAAATAACGATTATTTTATTTGGTGCTTGTTTTGAAATTCATTGAAATAAATTAAGTCAGTTTTAAAGATTAATGAAACAAACATTTAAAATTGTAATGGAAAATTTAGCTACTTCACTGTGCATGAATCCAAGGGTGCAACTAAAAAACAATTAAAGGATTCTAAGCTTTATACATAAAACCATAGCCTCCTAAACTAGATGCCTGTCGCATTGCTCGAAAACTTGGCAACAGTTGAAACGGTATACACCGCCACCTGGTGCAGATTGCACGACTTTTTTATTCAACAGCCACCAAAAATTTTTAAAGAGGGATATGATATACATAAAAAGCAAATTGAATCGAAGAAACGTCGATTACATAAATCATATATCATTTCTTAAAGTTATTGGTGGTAGTTAAATAAAAAAAAATCGTTTAATCTGCACCAGGTGGAGCTGTCTACCGCTTCAACTGTTGCTATGTTTCCGAGCTACGCGACAGGCATCTAGTTAAGGAGGCTATGAGAGAAATTTTAAAGTTTCCATCTGGCAGCACTGCCCATGGCTAACTAACTTATGGTAATATCGCCTGCCCTCTTATGGCAGTAGGAGAGGAGCAGAACTGTGAGAGTCGAGATTCTCACTTTAATCGGCGCTTTACGAAGCGTGTAAGTTTGTTATGATTGCGGGTGGTAACTGAGAAAATAAAAAAGCGTATACTAATCTATAGGTTAGATACGTTTTGGAAAATAAAGATGCATAATGAGTTTGTTCACTGCATACTGTATTGCATACTTGGCAATATCCGATTTAATATTCCGTAGTGTTATTAGTTCCGCCCTTTTTTTCACACCAGTAAACTTTCAGAGTAATATTCACTATATGCAATTACGACTAAATAAGAAGAAAAATACTTTAAAAAGATACTGGTGTGAAAAAGAAGGCGTGTCTAACAATACTACGGAATATGAATTAGTATGTTGTCAGAGCTGCCAACCTAATTCGGCAAATTTTTAGTACCGCCCCTTTTTCTACACCACTTAATTTTTAGAGTATTTGTTTTCTTCATTCATCGTAAATATATTTGAACAGAATTACTCTAAAAATTAAGTGGTGCAGGAAAAGAGGCGGTACTAACAATTTGCCGGATTTGGTTGGCAGCTCTGCTGTATTATCAAGAAACAAAGCACTTGTATAATAAATTTACTACCAAAGCAATTGAAATTTCTAGGGAAATTAATAATAATAATAACCAATATTATGCAATTTTTCTCTTTCTGAAATTAATATCTTAATAAATAAATAAATAAATACCCCCCCCCTTTTTTTTTTTTGTTGTTGTTGTTGTTGTTGAATTCTGAAATATATTTAAACGTTTAATGATAATAAATTTTTGAACGAAAAAAAAAAAAAAAAAGAAGAATAACAATTTGTTTAGAATTTGGTCATACCATGGGTTTTGTAAGTAGAATAATTTGTTAAATAATTACACGAAAAAATGATACGTGTTATCAAAGATTAAACATTTTTAAATTTTAATTTTTTACTTTATTTACTTTATTTTATTTTTTACTTATATTTGTTTAAGAAACTGTAAAAGTATTTTACATTTTTAATTATTTCAAAAATAATAAAGGAAAACAATAAGCCGATCCTGCTGTTTTGACAATTAAATAATTTATTACATGAAGAATTTATTATTTGTTATAAGATTACATGTAAGAATCACATACATCATCAAACATTAATTATTTTTAAATTTCGAATTATCGCTTATTTTTTTTTCCTTATTTATTTATTTATTAAGAAACTGTAGATTTTAAATACTTTACATTTTTAATTATTTTAAAAATATTATCATGATGTTTGTAAATTAAATAATTTATTAAACGATTTACAGGACGAAAACAGATATATCATTTGAAGTGCCACAATTTAAATTTAAACATCTCACAATCTTCAAGCTAGTAAACATGAAGTGCCTTGTTCGATACTAGGTAAAGCTCGTCAACCTAAGCGTTCTAAGTTTTCTCCTAAACTCACGTAAATACGGGCTAAGACCGATTAGAAAGACCCAAATGAAAGACCCTTACACCAAGGAGGGGAAAAATAAAATAAAAGAAATATCAGAATTAAAGAAAGAAATAAGCTGTATCATCAAAAGTTATTTATTTTAAAATTTCAAATTATCACTTTTTTTTAATTGTAAATTTTTAATTATTTTAAAATTGTTATGAGGAAGTTATCTGCAAATTAAACAATTCATAAAAGGTTTAGATGAAGAAATTAGATATATCATATGAAATAGCTTAACGGAAATGTAAACATAGCTGATAAACATGAAAAGCCCTGGTAGATTTTTCATTGTGCTCGTCGAACGTAGTTTTCAAAGGTTTTCCCGAAAACTTCGTAAATATGGACTAAGGATATTTAGAAAGACCCCCCCCTCCCCCCAGAGAAATCTTACACCCAGGAGGAAGAAAAAAAAAAAAAAACCTTCAAAAACTATCAGAATCAAAGAAATCAGCTATATCATCAATCGTTATTTTGAAATTTGAAATTACTTCTTTATTTTTATTTTATTTTATTTATTTTTTAAGACTTTGTGATTTTTAAATATTTTACATTTTTAATTATTTAAAAAACGTTATAATGTTGTTTTTAAATTGTTTTTAAAAGGATTACATGAAGAAATCAGATATATCTTATTAAGTACCATAATTAACATTAAATAAAAAAGAAAAAAATACACCAGAATCAATTGAGATATATCATCAAACATTAATGTAAAAATTTATAATTATCACTAAAAAAAAATAAATAAATAAATAAATAAAAGAAAAAGAAAAAAAAAATGCGAATTTTAAATAATTTACATTTTTAATTATTTAAAAAATTTTACAGTGATGTATTTTGTGAATTAAATAATTTATAAAATGATTTCATGAGGAAATCAGATTTATCTTATGAAATAGCGCAATTCAAAGTGAAATATTTGACTATCTCTTAGTTAGAAGACGTGAAAATACACTGTTTCACCCCCAGGTGTCGATAGTTGTTCTAGCCATACGTTTTTTCCCCTTTGTTCTCTCCGAAACTTATGTAAATAGGGTCTGGACTCCATAGAAAGACCCCCACCCCCCCACAGGAGGCATTACACTCAGGAAGTAAAAATAATTATAAATATCAGAATGAATGAAATCATATAGTATATCATTAAATATTAATTATTTTAATATATATGCTTTATTTGAAATATCTAAGCTTTAAATAATAAATTATATATATATATATATATTTTTTTTAAATTAATATACAATCTGTTATGCACATCGAAATGCGAACAATAGTTTGGCGTTACGTTAAATGTTAAACTCATTGATGGAATTTAGAAAGGAAACTTGTGATTATATGCCTATTTGAAGTATTTTCAATTTTAATTAACTAAAGTTCAATATTTAAAACAATGAAAAATTAGTTTAAAATATAAATATTGAAAAAATAGTGCATAATAGCAATTATAACTAATAACCAAAAGTAATTTCAATTGTATCCATAATTAAAATTGTCTTTAAAATATGTGCTTATGAAAAAAAAAAAAAAAAAAAAAAAAAAATTAAAATTTAAAATTTCTGTATATATATATTCCTGATTAGTTTTAAAAACATTTTAAAACGAAATAAAATTATTGTATATATTTATCTTTTAAAACATACGCAACATTTATTCGTATTATATTTTTAAATAAATATTACTATGATCATTTCCTGAAACAGTTATCTGCATTATTTTTTTAAAGTTTCAATAATAAGTCACTTAATTTTATAATATTTCTATATTTAATAACATTTTTTTTGCGGCAAGAAAAAAGAATTGCCAATGACAGTTTGCCAGCAGCAAAAGGTAATAAGATTAAGAATTAAAACTCCACGAATAAATGGATGTTCTCGTTTTTTTTTTTTTTTTTTTTTTTTTTTTTTGAAATACCAAAGCAGATAAGTTTTGTTTTGACTGCTACCGCAAGCGTACATCATCCGGAATCCTCATTTTTAAGCTCGCTGTACGCATGCAAGTTAATCCATCATACACCACTGTGTGAAATAGTAGACTAATCTCATGCACATTTTTACTTTCTTCTATATGTAATATAGAGAAAGTATTGGATTCGCGAAAATTTTCGACCTCCGTTTTTTGACGGATCTACACGTTTTGGGATGTCCTGAACACGAATTGATAGTTTTTAGAAAATGTCTGTCTGTGTGTCTGTCTGTCTGTGTGTCTGTCTGTCTGTGTGTCTGTCTGTCTGTCTGTGTGTCTGTATCATTTTTTTGTGGACGCTGTATCTCACGAACATATGAATGAAATTTAACCAAACTTGGTATTTAGTTGCACCCTGACATGAACTGGTGCCCATTAGATTTGGGGATCAATAGCTCAACAGGTGGCGCTGTAATCGCATTTTATGCAAATTTTTAACATGGCAGCATAGGACAAAATTCCGTATAAATGGGTATAATGAGAGTTATTTTAAACTTGTGATTGTAAAATGAATTTGAATTATTGATGATAGTAGTAGTTAACTAGGAAAAAAAAATTGTGCATGGGGGGGCATCGGTTCCCCCCCTGGGGGGAAGTACCCCCCCGGGGGGGTTAAATTTTGAAGATGGGTATCATTCGAAAGATCTCGTCAATACCTTTAAAACGAATGGTTGAACCATAAATCTGTGATAATTTAAAACAAAGTTATCGATTTTTTTTACTTTTAACAAAAAAAAAACTTAGAAAAATAATCGTATTTTTTTTTTTTTTTTTTTTTTTTTTAACGAAATTTTACCAAACTTGGTATTTAGTTGGTCCCCGACATAAACTGTTGCTGATTATATTTGGGGATCAATAGCTCAACAGGTGGCGCTGTGATAGCATTTTATCTAAATTTTTAACATGGCAGCATAGGACAAAAATTCGTATAAATGTGCATAATAAGAGTTATTTTACACTTGTGTTTGTAAAATTAATATGAATTATTGATAATAGTAGTACGTAACTAGGAAAGAAATTTTGTGCATGGGGGGGCATCGCTTCCCCCCTGGGGGGGAAGTACCCCTCCGGGGGGGGGGGGTAAATTTTGAAGATGGGTATCATTCGAAAGGTCTCGTCAATACCTTTAAAACGAATGGTTGAACTATAAATCTGTGATAATTTAAAACAAAGTTATCGATTTTTTTTACTTTTAACCAAAAAAAAAAAAAAACTTAGAAAAAAATTCTATTTTTTTTTTTTTTTTTTTTTTTTTTAATATTGTTAGTGATTGAATATGTATTAATTTTCACAAAAAAAAAAAAAAAAAAAAGGAAAAAAAAATCTTTTTTTTTTTTTAAATATTGTTACTGATTGAATATGTATAGGAAAATATAGAAGAAAGTCTTGTGGTGGCCACAACATACTAGTTTCACAGGGAGCGGATTTGAAAAAGAAGTGCAAGTGTATTTCAGTAGAAGGGATCGTTTTTTTCGAAATGAACTGTTCCTTACTTCAGCACTTCTTTACTGCTGTGATAAAACACCAATGTCCTTAAGGAATGTGTAAAACATCGAGATTTTTTTTCTTTCTAATTGCATTTGTACAACACGTGGTCACTGGGAATATGTAGATTTAATTTTATTTTGTTTTATAGAAGGCTGAAATACATTTTAAACGTTTGATATCTAGAATTCAAACACAGAATAAGGAAATTGATTTTTCAGTGTATATTGTTATTTAAAATCATAATTAATTTTCTAAGTTTCTTTATTAATTTAAAATTTTCTAAAATCGATTTTTAATTTCTGAGGAAAAATGGAAAACAAGCGCATGTAACTTTTATTTAAAAAAATAAATAAGCATGGGCATTTGTAAAAATAATATAAATATAGCATAACTTTTCAGTATGGAAATGATCATGAAAACACAGTGTATACCTTTTTTTCCCTTAAACTCATTTTCCCTTAAATTCCTATAAACAAAATTGTCCGTTCGAAAATGTCTCTTTACTTTATTTATTTTTAAAAATTGTAATTAAATAAACCATTAAGCTACTTATTTATTTGATTTATTTATTTATTACTTTCTTCTATATGTAATATAGAGAAAGTATTGGATTCGTAAAAATTTTCGACCTCGGGTTTTTGATGGATTTACACGTTTTGAGAGCTGTAGAATACGATTTGACTATTTTTAGAAAATGTCTGTCTGTCTGTCTGTCTGTCTGTCTGTCTGTCTGTGTGTGTGTGTGTGTGTGTGTGACAAAATTTTGTGGCAACTGTATCTCAGGAACTACTGCACAGAATTTCATACAAATTGGTATGTAGTTGCACCTTGACATATATTAGTGCCTATCAACTTTTGGTAAAAATTGTCTTACAGGTTGCGTTGCCATCCCGCTTTTTCTAAATTTTTAACATGGTGATATAGGACAAAATATTGTATAAATGTGCTTAAAGAGAATTACTTTTTAGTAATCATTATGAAATTTACAATAATTATTTATAATAGAGATAGTCAACTGGGAAAATTTTTTTGTACGTGTAGGAGCCACGCCACCCCCCCTGGGGGGGAAGTCCCCCCTCGAGGGGAGTAAATTTTCAAGATGGGTATCTTTCGAAAGGTCTCATCAATACCTTTAAAACGAATGGTTGAACTATAAATCTGTGATAATTTAAAACAAAGTTATCGATTTTTTTTACTTTTAACAAAAAAAAACTTAGAAAAAAAACTCGTATTTTTTTTTTTTTTTTTTTTTTTTAATATTGTTACTGGTTGAATATGTATTACTTTTAACAAAAAAAAAAAAGAAAGAAAAAAAATCGTAATATTTTTTTTTTTTTTTTTAAATATTGTTACTGATTGAATATGTATATAGGAAAATATAGAAGAAAGTCTTGTGGTGGCCACAACATACTATTTTTAATTTAGCAAGGTAAATGCATATATACATATTTATATAAGAGTCTATTAAGAATTTTTACTTTCAGTTATTTTCATGTCATGTGTGTTGGGTTCGTAAAAAATTTCGACTTCCGACGTATTTACACATTTTAAAATGTCTTAAACACGATTTGACTATTAAAAATAAATAAATAAATAAATAATAATTTAAAAAATCTCCTTCCATCTGCGTGAGTGACAAAAAGTTCATGGCAGCTCTAGATCAAGAACTAATACACATAATTTAAACATTTATATGTAGTTGCATCTTGATATAAATTGGTGATAACCAAACTCTCTATTATAGCACCCAACAAGCAACGTGGATATGATGTGATTGCCCCCATTTTCGGAAAATTTTTGTCAGATTCTACAGTATAAAATTTCACAAAACTTAATACTTGAAAGCACTGTTATGAAAAACCATGTTGGTCAAATTATGTATATACATCGGCGGGCAGGTGAAATTTAAACTGTAATTTCCTCCGTGTACGGAAAGGTTATATCTCAGCTTCTATAGCGTATAAGCATCAAATGATGCTGTTTGTAAATTAAATAATTTATGAAACGATTACATGAAGATATGAGATATATCATGTGAAGTGCCACAATTTGAATTTAAACACCTGACAACCTTTAAGCAAGCAAACATGAAGTTCCTTGTTCGATTGCAGGTCGCTCTCATCAACCTAGGCGTTCGTAATTTTCTTCTAAACTCTCGTAAATGCGAGCTAAGATCTATCAGAAAGAACCATGTAAAAGGCTCTTACACCCAGGAGGGAAAAAATATACATCGAATAAATATATTGAATAAATACTATTTTTGAGTAAAATTGTAAAAAGTTTTTATTTACATGTCTAGTTGTCCTTATGGTTGTGATATAAAACATCTACTCTTAGAAGTGGAACTTTGATAATTGACATATTATTGTCAATAACATTTCCACATAACCCCGCCCTTTAAAACAGCAAACCTAAATCTACGCTGCCCGTCTTAGATAGTCACAATGCAAAGACGTAGATTTACGCGGCCCGTCCTTTAAGTGTTAAAATTATCTTTAAAATATGTGATTAAGAAGAAAAGGTTTAAAATTTCTGTATACATTTTCCTTATCTGTTTAAAAAATATTTTAATACGAAATAAAATTATTGCATGTATTTATCTTTTAAAACACTCCCAACATTTTTTCATATAATTTTAAATAAATAATTACTAGGATTATTATCTGAAGCAATTATCCACATTATTTTATTAAAGTTGAGATAATAACATTTCCACATAACCCCGCCCTTTAAAACAGCAAACCTAAATCTACGCTGCCCGTCTTAGATAGTCACAATGCAAAGACGTAGATTTACGCGGCCCGTCCTTTAAGTGTTAAAATTATCTTTAAAATATGTGATTAAGAAGAAAAGGTTTAAAATTTCTGTATACATTTTCCTTATCTGTTTAAAAAATATTTTAATACGAAATAAAATTATTGCATGTATTTATCTTTTAAAACACTCCCAACATTTTTTCATATAATTTTAAATAAATAATTACTAGGATTATTATCTGAAGCAATTATCCACATTATTTTATTAAAGTTTTAATAATAAGTCACTCAATTTTATAATATTTCTATATTTAATAACGTTTGTTGCGGTAAGGAAAAGCAATTTTCAATGACACCTTGCCAGCAACAAACGATAATAAAGATTCAGAATTAAAAATTCACGAAGAAATGAAAATATTAGTTTTTTTTAATTTCCCTTGCAGAAAAGTTTTGTTTTTTAATTTTATAATTCCTGCTGCAACCGTACATCAATCACATTCCTCATTTCCAAGCTCGCTGTAGACATGAAAGTCAATCCATCATACACCACTGTGTGAAAATAGCAGACTTGTCTCACGCACATTCTATCATAGGGAGCTGATTTCAGAAAGAAATGCTAGTATTACAGAGAAACTGTAATATAGACAAAACAATGCTAGTTAAATTGACGATAACCACAGATATCAGCATTTTCATTTATTCCGGAGTATTTTTAGCCCCGTCTTTTTGCACGCCACTTTTTTTTAAGGATAAATTTTACTTTCATTATCGAAATTACATACTTGCCAACATCCTAATTATCATTCCGTAATACTGTTAGCCCCGCCCTTTTTTACACCAATAATTTTTTAGAGTAATATTCTCCAAATACAATTATAATTGAATAAGTACAAAAATACTCCAAAAAGATGCTGGTGTGAAAAAGAAGACGGGGCTAACAATACTACGGAATATTAATTAGTATGTTGGCAAGTATGGAAATTATATATTGGAGAAAGTTTTTCTATAAGCAAAGAGGTGCGAAATAAAGGCGTGGCTAAAAGGATTCGGGAATAAATTTAAATATTGGCATCTACACATATTTGCCAACACCTCATTAATAAGCGTAAAATTGTTAACGCCAATTTTTCCACACCACTTTATTTTTAGAGTATTTGTCTCCAAATGTTGTTACAATTAAATAAGATAAAAATTACTCTAAAAAATGACTTGTGTGGAAAAAAAAAAAAAAAAAAAAGGCAGGTACTAAAAATTTTACGCTTTATAATAAGATGGCTGGCATGCATGTCTATGAATATCTTACAAGACAATTTACATAGAAGACATAATACGACTGCAGCCGTCCTATAAGACGATGTACAGTCGGGGGAAAAAAAACGCAACACACACTGCAATTTCGTTATTAATTGACGCAGGAACATATAATAGACATAATTCAACAGGAAATTAAAAGCACTTTCTGAATATGTCGTCAAATTTTGAATTAGGGGTCATCTACATTTTAAAATGAACGCCAACTTTTTCGATAGCAACACCCAATTCTGACTACATATTCGAATTTCTGAGAATCTGGCAGTGCGGAAAAGTATACTGTTTATATACTTTTTCTTTAGTATTTATAGAGTTATAAACAAAAATGTGTTAGGGGTTTATCTGTAAATGTAGAAAAATAAAATTAAGATTCTATAAGAAATTCACAAAATTTTAATATTTTACACCGGAAATCTTTCAGGAAAAAAAAAAATTATAAAAATTTATAAAACTGTCATTTTTCCAGTCCTTTAATTAACTTGAATTGAATTTTTAGATTTGTATATACTTCAGTACTTTTTTAGATAATTTTAGGTCTATTTAAATACATTACACTTGCGATTAGTCCATACAGAACCCTTTGAAAAAAGTGCAATATTTTTCAAGTGAAAATGTCTATTATGGCTGTACTGATCACCAATAAAGCTCAAATTTTCTTTCGTAGGTAGGTAACATAATATACGAAATGAAATAATATATATATATATATATATATATATATATATATATATATATAACAACGCATAAACTAAATCTTTTCGGATAAATTATTGTAAGGGTTCATAAAGTAAATATTAAACAATTTTAATCGCACTTACCAGTTTTGGGTCAGTTGAACTCTTTGGAACCGTACTTATAAATCGTATGAAAATGTAATTTCTTAATTAACCGTTTCGCGACTGCTGACGTAGATTCACGTCATTTGAAAATCTGTAACTCTGTCAGTGGGCGTTTCTTTCGTAATTTTTGTGTTACAAATTTCTTAAGTGTGTACCCAGTGTTCATATTTTTGCAATAAAATATACTATGGATAGAAATATATCGATTAGAAAGAATATAATTATAATGTATATCCATTTGTAATATAATTGTGAATACAGAAAATTTGTTCTGAAATATTTTATTTTGAGATTATAACGCCCGAAGGCGGGTCTTACTGTCAAAAAGACAAATTCCTGCAGTCGCAAAAAGTGTTAAAATATATTTATAAAAGTTAAAATATGTTTTTAAAAATATATAAAGTTAAAATATATTAATAAAATTTTAAAGCCTAAAGTGTCCTTAAAAGAAGAATCCTCCCCTCTACAAAATAAATAAATAAAATAAAATAAAATAAAGCAATATATGAAGCAAATGATTAAGCCTTTTTTAACTTTAACGGTAGTTAAGAAACGATTTTACAAGTCTGTCTTGCATTCCAATTCCATTCGTTTTTTATATTTGACAATTTCACATTAAACCTATTTTTCTATTTAAAACAGTAAACCCCGCCTAATTAGTTAATTTTTGTTCTTATAGTGTTCGTTTAAAAGATTCAAAATTTATCGCCAATTAATCGATGAAGTACCACTTGTGCATATTTTTGTAAACATAAAGTAAGGGGTTTAACAGGAATACTCAATGTCACATTTACTTTTATTTTCTATATTGTTTTGTTTTGAAGAACGATGAAGGCGGGGCTTGTCTTCTTAAGAAAACATGAATTCTTGATGCTATGTCTAAAAATCATCATTTTTGTTTCATTTCTTTGCGTTTGACGTTGTTGTTATATAATTTGACCCGTTAAAAAAAATATATATATATATATATATATATATTGTTTAATTTTCTTTGTTATTTTTTTTAAGATTTGATTCGTTATCTCATGAAAAACTTTATAGCAGACGGCCCCCTAAACCCCTCCAAAAGAAAGATTTATTTATATCTCGATCGAAAACACAGAAACCAATTCAGACCTACCATCATGCTGAATGGTGTTCCCCTTACACAAACAGATAATCCAAAATACCTAGGAGTACAACTTGATCCCGAATTGCGATTTGGTGAACACATCAAGAATTGTGGAAACAAAGCTCTAAAGAGGCTAAAAATCCTAAAGAGCGTATGTGGCACTAACTGGGGAGCAAACCCTAAAACCCTTCGGACAACCTATACTGCCCTGGCAAGACCACATCTTGAGTATTCCACCCCCATTTGGGCCCATACTTCAGCCACAACACTCCACTACTTGGACAGCATCCAGGCTAGAGCAGCCAAAATCATCTGCGGTGCACTTTTCTCTACAAACAATGAAAGAGTGATACGAGAATGTGGCTTAGCAACACTCAATAACAGAAGGAAGTACCAAACCATAAACTTTACTAACAAAATACGAAGTCGTGACTCAGACCACATCTCACGAAGAACCTTTGAAAATTGGTCCAAGAAAACCAGACTTAAAAGATCGTCCACTCTACAATTTGATTCCGATATAAGACGAGAGATCGGTCTCGAGCACAGCACCCTTGATTTCCTGGAAAAGCCTGCAAGAGCCTCAAATTTCACCAGTGAACTTAAAGCAATATACAATGCATTGCATGAATACATCTTACTCAACAACACTGACAAAGCTAACGGGCTAGTCATCTTTTATGACTCCAAAGCTGCTTTAGAAGCATTAAATAAAGGTCAATCAAGGCTAACCCACAATATCCAACACCAATTATAAGAAATTGACAAACTACACAAGATTCTTCATTCTACAGTGGATCCCCGCGCATGTCGGCATCCCTGGAAACGAAGAGGCAGATCAACTTGCCAAGAAAGGGAGAAATCTCAATAATGAAAATATCGCCAAGGTCACTCTTGACGATGTTAATGCAATGGCAAGGTTCCGTTTGAGAGAAAACACCATTAAAAAAGACTCGCAGATCTGTGAAATAAACGCTAACAGAGACCTTACCAAAACTATCACCCGCCTTAGAACTGGTCATTATCGAGGTATGAAGATCCTGAGAGATGGCAATAGAACCTACCTTCTCTGCAGCAACTGTGGTGATGTTCCACTAACACCAAAACATATTTTTGACTGCCCAGCCATTTTAAGATCCCTGGCTCAGCTTGGGGAATTCTCTCCCTTTGACATCGAGAGTCTGTACTCGGATAACATCAAGGAGATGGCCGGCTGTGTTTTGCACGCTCGTGGTTTTCTATAGTTCTCCCCATGGACACGACACCAACCAACCATTTATATCTCGAAAACTAATAACTGGAATGAGCTGCAAATTTGCACACCCATATTTTTCAGCATTAGGATTCATTTTATGTAAAAATTAATATAGGTCATAATTCATAATTTTTATGAATATGAATTTATTAATATTTTTCAGAATTGAAAATATTTTTCAGAATCAAAAGTAATGATGAATTATGTTTGGGTTACTTCACTGTATCTTGTAAAAAAAAAAATTATATCGATCAAGTTATTTTTTGTAAAGATATTAATAAAAGTTTGAAATATGAATTTAACATTAGCACCTTCAAACTTTGAACGCTTATAACTCTGTGAAAAAATAAGTAAAATATACAACCAATATACTTTTTCGCGTTATCGCGATCTCAGCAATTCAAACATAAAATAAAAATGGGGCATTACCGTTAAAAAAAATCAAAGTTGGTGCGCGTTTTAATATGTAGACGACCCCCAATTCAAAATTTCAATTCATTTTATGAAACTACTTACAATTCCCCGTCGAATGATACCTATTACATATTTCTACATGGATTAGCAACGGAGTTATGTTGAGTGTTGCGTTTTTTTTTTCCCGACTGTACATTCAATAACAGAGCGCATGTCTACACTTCGGCGGAGCATCCAGTGAAATTTAAGGTAAAACTCATTATCTCTACAAACGTAAATATGCGATGCCATCATCCACCTTTCGAATGTAAATAGGGCTGAAAAACACATTATTATTGAAAATATGATATTGAATAGTACATATTTCCTATCTGGAACTCTTATTATAAATAAATTTTTTTTCATTAGTGTTTTTTTTTACTTTGCAAATTACAATTTCTAAGTATTGTAGAATTTTGTCTTGTGTTGGTTTTAGATTAAGCATATTTATTCATCAGTCTTTTATACAAAATCTATATTTATTATAGTACTTTAAAAAAGAAAAAAAAAATTGATATTTATGTAACATGTTTTATAAATACTGTACAAAGTACAATATTACCATTGATTTATTCAATTGTAAATCTGTGAAATAAAATCACATTTTAATTAAAAAAATTTCCTATGAACAATTTTAATTTTGAATTTGGTAGTTATTACATAAGTCAAAAGTAATCTATTATAAAAAGGAATATTAAAATACTTACAAAAGGAAATTTTCATTGTATGCTTATGATTTATTATACTTATTTATTCATTTAGTATTTTTTCGTTTTTAAATTTTGTAAAAACTGCGATATTAAGATATGGATAAGTCAATGGTCATTTTTTTTGTGTCTCCCTCCGCAAGAAACAAAGCCGAATATCCCTACTGCAGGAAAAAAAAAAAAAAAAATCTTATATTTGGAAACAGTTATAGAGACAATTGTATAAAATAGTGATAGCAAAAAAGTGGTTATTTCTCATTGGTGAAATTGCCCTGAAAAATGGGCGGAGACTTTGAGCTTTGATGACTGTGCATAACTGCCATATTTTAATTTATTCCTGAGCAATTTTAGCTCCGCCTTTATGCCATTTTTTTCTCTCTTTTTTTTTTTTTTTTTTTTTTTTTTTTTTAAGAGTAAATTTTTCTTATTATATCATAGTTATTTATTGGAGAAAAATATTCTGAAAATAAAGTGGTGCGTAATAAAGGTGGAGCTAAAAATGCTTCAGAATAAATTAAAATTTTTGCAGCTATAACTGAGGTAAAAAAAAAGCGTCGCCTTTCAGTGTGACTGATAAAATCGCTGGAATATAAAATATATTTTTATTTTTATTATTATTATTTTAATATGTGATGATTGATGAGTGATTTAAATTTATTGCATATTTTTAAAAATAATTTTTAAATGTTTTAAAATCCAATACCACCTGACGAAAATCATGGATTTTCAGAAAATTAATTTATTTTATTAACACCACTCAATCTTCTCATAATATTTATTATAGAATTTGATTTAACAACTTATTGGTTCGCGATTTGAAATTATCTGTTGTTGGGAGTTCTTGTAATATCGCCTGCCCGATAACGGCTGCAAGCGAAGAGCCGATTATACAGAGAATCGCACTAGCGCTGATTTTTTAAATAAATACGCGTCGAATTGAGATTTGTCATCAAAGATTATTTTTAAATGTCGAATTTTTACTTCTTTTTTCTTTTCTTTTATTTATTGAAATTTATTGCATATTTTTAAAAATAATTTTTAAATGTTTTAAAATCTAATACCACCTGACGAAGATCATGGATTTCCAGAAAATTAATTTATTTTATAAATACCACTCAAACTTCACATAATATTTATTATAGAATTTGATTTAACAACGTTTTGGTTTACGATTTGTAATTTTCAGTTGTTGAGAGTTCTTGTAATATCGCCTGCCCGATAACGGCTGCAAGCGAGGAGCCGATTATACAGAGAATCGCACTAGCGCTGATTTTTTAAATAAATACGCGTCGAATTGAGATTTGTCATCAAAGATTATTTATAAATGTCGAATTTTTACTTCATTTTTCTTTTCTTTTATTTATTGAAATTTATTGATTTTGATTATTTATTGATTGAAATTAATTGCATATTTTTAAAAATAATTTTTAAATGTTTTAAAATCCAATACCACCTGACGAAAATCATGGATTTCCAGAAAATTAATTTATTTTATTAACACCACTCAATCTTCACACAATATTTATTATAGAATTTGATTTAACAACGTTTTGGTTCACGATTTGAAATTTTCAGTTGTTGAGCCTGCCCGATAACGGCTGCAAGCGAGAAGCCGATTATACAGAGAATCGCACTAGCACTGATTTTTTAAATAAATACGCGTGGAATTGAGATTTGTCATCAAAGATTATTTTTAAATGTCGAATTTTTACTTCTTTTTTCTTTTCTTTTCTTTTATTGAAATTTATTGATTTTGATTATTTATTGATTGAAATTTATTGCATATTTTTTAAAATAATTTTTAAATGTTTTAAAATCCAATACCACCTGACGAAAATCATGGATTTCCAGAAAATTAATTTATTTTATTAACACCACTCAATCTTCACATAATATTTATTATAGAATTTGATTTAACAACGTTTTGGTTCACGATTTAAAATTTTCTGTTGTTGAGAGTTCTTGTAATATCGCCTGCCCGATAACGGCTGCAAGCGAGGAGCCGATTATACAGAGAATCGCACTAGCGCTGATTTTTTAAATAAATACGCGTGGAATTGAGATTTGTCATCAAAGATAATTTCAAATGTCGAATTTTTACTTCATTTTTCTTTTCTTTTATTTATTTAAGAAACTAAATTTTAAGTATTTCATCTTTTTAATAATTTTAAAAATAATAAATGAAAACAAATAATCAAAAGGTAATACTGTTTTTGAAAATTAAATAATTTGTTACATACAGAATTTATCAATTATTAAATGATTTCACGCATGAATCAGACGCATCATCAAACATTAATTATTTTATAATTTCGAATTATCGGTTATTTTTATTTATTTTGTTCTTATTATTTATTTATTTATTTTTTCAAGAAACTGTAGATTTTAAAATCTTTTCTAGGACGCTGATCTAGCCGTTCAGAGTTTTCCGTGGTTATCTACGAAATTCGCTTGAATACAGTCTAGATTCCCTTAGAAAGACTGTCCACAGAATGTATCCCCTTTGGGCCCAGCACCTTAGCGTAGAAAATTGGCCCTAACACATACACCAAAAACCTATTCTTTCTAATGTTAAGGAAAAAGTATATTTCAAATAATTTATTAAGTTTTTAAAGTGGATTGCTCATAGTTAACGATTTCCGTCCTAGCATCATAAATGACATTTTAATGCGACAACAAAAATAATCCTTCTTTACAACGAAAATAATACAGGTAATGCATATTTATGCGAAATTTTGTTTAGTTTAGCCATGTTAAAAATTTTTAATTTCAAATTACTACGCTGAAAATAGATCGATTTCCAGGATTATAAGTGATATTTAAAAACTTGTCCGACCATTTTACGATCATTCGTTTTTCGGGCATTGCCCACAAAGACTAACAAAGAAGGTCTCTTTAAAGTGCATATTCAGAACATTGTGAAAGAAATTACGGAGATACTACTTACATAGGTAATAACAGATCAGTCAAATTTATCGGCGGAATCCCGCTGAAAAAGCTGAAAAAAAAAAAAAAAGAAACCTTTCAAACACTTGGCGCAAAAAGACGAAGCGCACGCGATTTGGCAAGCAACATCCCTTCCTTCCTAACGCGAGTAATTTTAATGCGATTAAGTGTTTCTTGCAAAACAAATCTTTCCGAATAGCGTTATAGTAAATACAGTTTGAAATTAACCCATGGAAGAGTTGCCTGATTCTCATTCAAGCTTCGGCATGTGCATGTGTTCTTTTATTAAAAATATTTCGTTTTAACTTTGAAAACCCCCACCCCCTTTTTTTTTCTTGGGAGTTAATATTTAAATTGCTGTTAAATACACGTTTAAGTTATGCATAACTTCAGTTTTTTAATTGGTAATTGAAAAGTTTTCTGTATTTTGCAAGTTGCAAATATTTATTTTTACTTTAGTTAATTTTTAAAATGAATTTTTACAATTTTATGTTACATTTATTTTAAAGAATTTTTTATTAAATGTCGTTGTAAATTAACATGCACGATGTTGTTTGAATGTTGTTTAAACAATACAAGGATATATATATATATATATATATATATATATATATATATATATATATAGGGCACTCACAAATGTTACAAAAGAAGAAATTAAAAAAAAAAAAAAAAAAAAAAATCTTGAAATAATAAAAAAAGCAGTATGAGTGTTTAAGTTATGAAAAAATTGAAAGCATTCCTGTTAATGCATATCTTTCGTCTAACGAAATATCGCAAAATTCCGATGAAAATAAGTATAATATCGAATTGCCTCTTAAGGATGTGAAACACCAAAATAAAAAAAAAAACATTGATCCTAGGACTATAAGAAGGCTGTAAATTACTAGCATAGTGTGAATTCTGGAAACCCATGTCGCAGTTTAAAAAGTGACCATGTAAAAAAAAAAAAAAAAAAAAAAAAAAAAAAAACGTGAATTGTATCATTTAGAGAAACGAATAGACAATGTAACTAATCGTAAAGAAAAGGGAAGAAATAAAAAGCTTTTTCTTGGGAGGGGGATGGAATTTCGCCTTCTAATGAAGTATCTTTCAATAACAAAGCGTATGCTCATACAAATATGTATATATATATATAATATTTATGCATTTTTACTAACCCAAAGACTTGTTTTACTCCCCCTGCTAATCTATGATTATTATTTAAACTCATTAACAGATTAAAAATTTCAATTCTTTATAATTTTCCACTAAAATTTATTTTAAAGTTTCAATAAATTAACAAAAGATACACAGCTCAAAAATTACAGTTATAAACATGTATTTTTTTTATTTTTTATTATTAATTAATTTTTTTTTTTTTTTTTTTTTTTTTTAAGTTAAACTTATTTACATTTGGTATGTAAAGTTAAAAATGTTTCTTTTTGAAATTTGGTGAAACTTGATTTAGAAATTAGAAAAATATAGCTAAAGGTAAGTATTACGTGTAAGGAAGTAAATGCGAAATGAAAACTTATAATAAAACGAATAAGATACATTTATAGAATTTTACGATTAATGAAAAATGGCAGAGTACTTAATTAAATGAGTGCATTTGTTTTGCTCTGCAAAGATAATTTTTCATTATATTCAATTTCCACTTTTGTTAAATTGTATATACTACTCAGAATCTGTAAAACTTCCCAGAAAACAAACAAGGGTTAGAAACATAACGTTCTGCTGTCATATGTATCCGATTTATCCGATATGTCTTTTTTCAGACAACATTTAGATACTTTTATCGGAAAGAATGAATTTATGTCACATAGGCGGTATCTGTGATACCAATATCAAATAGTTGATACCAATAGTTGATACCAATCAATACCAATAGTTGATACCAATATCTATAGAACAGTATCAAATAGTTGTTATCATACTCAGAGCCTGATTAAGGGGGAAGCACACATTATTCATACTTACACCGTTATTCTTTAACAAATACTTTCCTTCTATAATAAACAGAAAATTCTCATTAAAAATTATTTTAAAAGAATTCTGGTGTCTAATAACGGTGAGTAAATTGGATTGTTTTACACCGTTCATTTTTTATAAAAAATATTTCCTCGTCAAAGCGTGGAATTTCTATGACATGAAGTGAAAAATAATTGTAAAAATATTCCGGTGAGAGCGGAGATAAAGTGTGCTTCCCCCTTAATCAGGCTCTGATCATACAGGTAACCGGAACCTGATAGTTTTATGAGGCGCCAATAATTTACAGAATGCAAGATATTACTCTGATACCAAAAATATAACTTTTAAGCATTTCATTTAAGGAATCGAAATGTTAACGCTATTACATCATCGATCTCGCTTAGTATTATTCGCTGCCACCAGTAAATACTTATGAATAAACTTTCTTGTATTCTAAGAAATTGTCAAACTATGATTGCTCAAAAGAATTTTATTTAGTATGCTATCTGTTTTCACCAGGAAGAAAGCTGGTCTATCTTTCATTTGAAGTGCTGTTGTAGATAGGGACGTACTGAGATTACGTTTAACCCCTACCTTCTCGCTCCCGTGATCAGAGCTGCCAACCTAATCCGGCAAATTGTCAGTGCCGCCCCTTTTTCTACACCACTTAATATTTAAAATAATTTTCTTCAAACATATTTGCGATGAATTCAGAAGAAAAAACTCTAAAAAAATGACTGGTGTAGAAAAAGGGGTGGTACTAACAATTTGCCGGGTTAGGTTGGCAGCTCTGCGTGATATTCACGGGCAGTGACCACGCCCACGTGTATTTTTCCTTTAATATTTTAGTGTACATGAAAGCACTAGACAGTACCAAACTGTATATAATGTATATAAAGATATGTACAGAATATATTTGTATATTATTCATGTATTTATTTTGAATCTATTTTTTTAAATTAGACTAAAATGTGGACTTTATGGGCGTATCTTTGAAAATATGCGACCGTTGAGGGGTTAAATGTCGGTAGATTGCGCAGTATTTATTGTTATGTATATATCGAAAATAACTTTCAAAATGATAACTTTCAGGTACCAATAAAAAAAAAAAAAAAAAAAAAAAAAAAAAAAAAAAAATTGCGTCTTTTTTATATTGTTTTAGAAGTGTCGAAACTCGTTCCATATTTGTATCGAACATGCGCCAAATGTATCTGCCAAATGCATATGTCGGATTTTTGGTACCATACCGACTACCCATTCACGTATTGCTAAAGGTACCGTCTTTTCGGACACTTTTGTTCACAAAAACGTTACAATTTACTGGTATCGAAATGATACCTCTACTATCTGACGAAAGATATCTTTTTTTGTATGTATACGATAGTTGTGTGTTTATTGGATTTCTTCTTCAGGTTTTTTTTTTTTTTTTTAAACATCCTCTGAAAGTGTTTTTCTAAAATGTTAGATTATTTAATGAAAATATTTTCAGCATTCGTACTTATAGCATTTGAATTTCATTCTTAACATTTGATATACCGTATGTGTATATATGTAAATAAGGTATAACTTGTACGGTTTTTAACGGTACTATTTCTTTGCAAAAAGAAAAAAAAATGTCATGTTTAATCACAGAAAACTATTAAAACACTTATCAAAAATTCAGATTAAAATTTTTAGGTAGCAAAACATGTACCAGTTGGCAGATAGGTATATATTGGCAATACATAAAGATTTAAACACAAATACTCAAAATAACTTTTCTTTCAATGATGAATTAATTACAGGAACGTCTGAGTGTTGAACTAATTTTTATAGAGGATTTTGTCCAGTATTCGAAGTCCGTTGTGTGTTTCTATTATTTAAACACGAAACTTCACACCATACAGGAATAACTGATAGTTTTATATCTACAAATTTCGAAATTCTTAAATTCAGATTTAGTCTTCCAGTATAGAGTATTCCAAAAACAATTTGTGAAACTTGTATTCTCACATGGTTCTATAAATAAATTAACCAGTCAGCGCCCAGTGTCCTCATTTGAGGAGAGCTAATAAAATGGCATGGATATTTTTGTGGTTTCTTCGGATGATTTCTGCTTTTTAGTGACAGTTTATAGCGTCAATCTAAACGATCCCTGAATGTTTTATGTGCCTACTATTAATTATTATTTCATAATTTGGATAGTAATTTTATTTTTCTTTCCTCGCAAATATATTTCCTTTTTGCGCATGTATACTAACTTAATCAAGTTGAATAATAATATGTATTATAATAATACTTTACTTTCGAGATCTTTGTCGACATATAATAGGTAATTAATATGTTATCTCGAAGTTTTTCTATCTCGAAGTTTTCTCACTAGAACGCTAAACGTCAATAAATGAGGATAGGCTTTAAATTTAAAACTATCAGAAGAATTGTTAGTTAATATGTTTTACATTCAGTTGTCTCTATTAATTTAGAAATTAAATAATCAGCTAATAATATTTTGCAAAATTAATTCGGGCATTAACGGTTTAATAAAATCTTCTGTCGTACTGGCGAGTGATGTCGATGTTTACACTAGTTTAATTCTGTACCCCGCAGGGACAGTACACCATGGCCATTACGAGAAAAGGGTTACAACCATTTCTTTGATGTGCAATAAAGAAATACATTTGTCATGGAAAAAGAAAATAGACATGGCTTTATTTTCCACTGTCTTATCTCCTTTATACTAACTGGACATTAGTACTTAGTGCCTCTATATAAATGAAAAAGTGCGCAGAACATACATTGTGCTATATTTTTTTACAAAATTGATATGGTGTCCTTTATCTCTGGGGTACAGATTATATACAGAAATCTTGTTGAAACGAAGTAACTTGTCTTTTAAACATGTGTACTACGTTGTCAATGAAAGGTTGTTTTGCTTCCATTTTTCAAAGCAAATGTGATTTTTTTTTTTTTTTTTGTAGAAAAAAATATTTCGTTTGTGATTTATTCATTTATAAACGTTATTAGCGTAAAATTAAAAAATGGCGCGACGTAATTGTGTGTTCGTAAATATATTTTAGCTAATAGTGATAGTAAACTGAGTGTGTCAGCAAACGGTGACTGATAAGAAATTGATTCTGGTACGGAAGATGGTTGCTTCGTTGGATATAACGTCGCCCTAGTCCTGCACTATCGATAATTGGTGACCGTCTAGGACGTACCCTATGAATTGTCTGGAGACATGCCATCGCAATTTTGACCCTCCAAGGCGGGGATTGCTTCCCCTCTTCGGTGATCCTCAGAGGTACAGTTTGAATGGAACATGGAGGATATTGCGTCCACGACGGATTTTGCGTGCACCAGCCACCTATACATGACGTTCTTTGGCCGGCTTGGGTATCGAACCCTCAATATTTCAATTACAAGATCTGCGCTATATACCGACCGAGCTGCCGTGGTGTTTTTGATACGGAAAAAAATACTATGGTAGCCGTTTCAATAACGAATGGAATTCGTTAAACTGATTCTGAAAGATTAAAGTACGAGGTTTGGAAATCTTACTCCTCAAACAGGAGTATTAATTTTCACAACTGATTTTTCTCATAAGTTTTATTTCAAAGATTTTTTTTTTCCTGATAATTTCCATCAGTTCCAATAGGTACGCTTTGCAGTTTTATAATCAAACTACTTTTGCCACCTTCGTTTTGTTTTCAAAAGTAGGTGGAAGCTGATACTCCCGAAATGAAATAAATTTTGAATTTAGATTGCAGTGGGACTGGATTATTTGGATACTTTCCATATAGATTATACCCTATTCACAGAGGTTTAAAAAAATATTGGAAATAATTATTTCATGTCTGTATTTCATTAACAACAGTTTAGAAATTCCTCAAAAAATGATCTACAGTTTGATCCACTATAGACGTTTAAGCCGTTATTAGATATAAACTATCCTTTACTAAGTACAATACATGATGGTCTAAGTATTTATGGTGTTCTATGTATTTATATATAGACGAAACTGTAACACAATTAAAAATTCATTTGTATTTCAAGCAGTACCATAGATGCCAACTTTTAATTTATTCCGGAGTATTTTTAGCCCCCGCCTTTATTTCGAACCCCATAATTTATAGAAAATTTGTCGCCAGTATATAGTTTCGGTAAAATAAGAAAAAAATACTCTTAAAAGATAAGCGGTATGAAATAAAGGCGGGGCTAAAAATACTCCGGAATAAGTTAAAATGTTGGCATCTATGCAGTATATGTCATCAAAACATACAAAATGGTGTATCGGGCAATTCGTATTATGTGATGTACGAATGGATATGATGTGAAATTTATGATTTTAGAAAAGAAACTGTATAATTTATTGGAGGATTTTCAATGATAGAAGAGCTAAAATTATTCGAATGATTTATGAACAGTAACTCTATATTGTATACTAACAATTTCTATAAATTTCCAAATTCATTTCTTGTGTTACGCAGTATTTCCAAATTTTGCGACTATTTTATGCGTCTGACCCAGTGTTGCCAGACAAAGTCTGGTTCTAGTAAATTATAGGTCAGGGGCATTCATTTCATACTGAAAATTTCTTTAAACAGAATATAAAAAAATATAAAATAATGTCGTATAAAATAATGTCGTATAAAATAATGTCCCATAAAAAACACGTGAAGTCTTGTGTCACTGTTGTCACAGCGACGTAATATATGATATAGGTGCAATCGGCACAGATTTTAAAAGTAGATAGGGTTTAACCCAGTATTGCTAAATTTTGCGACTTTTTTATTCGCTATCCATCTGTTTTTTTTAAATGTAATGGTTGACTAATCACTTCGAAGATTAATTGTCTAATATATAAATAAAATATTACTTCCCAAAATTATTGGTGACGTTTGAATACAAAAGTAGCAAGATCTGGCAATATTGGTTTAAGTGAAGAAATGAGTCAATAAATTCAATTCGCACCAATAATACTGAAAAGTGATATTTGATATAACTGACAGACATAATCTACGAATGATAGCACAATTATTACATTAAAAATTTAGTGCTGGATATTGCAAAACAAAGAAACAGAATCTGGCAACACTCTTTCAGAAGTGACTTCAATAGTGGAATAAATCATTCTGCATTTGGAATTGTTAAAGTCAAATTATAAAAAAATCTACATATGCTGAACTTATAGAACAAAGCGCACGTTTAGAAATTATCACGAACTATATCTAAACCTCATACCAGAATATTTTAATTTTATACTTTTATAATAATTATATACGATTATGAAGACGATTATTATTCATAAAAAATGGTGTGAAATTTTTTTATTTGTTTATTTATTTATTATTTGGTATAGACCTCATCAAAATTCCTTTTCCACTTTATTTCAAAGCATTAAAATGTGTATATTAAGTTAAAGTAAATATTTTATATTCATAAAGACGTAACCATTAACCCCCTGTAAAGATATAACCATTTCCCAATCTACATCAAGGGAAAAAAACATCTGAATCTACTATTGTAAAATATTAGTAATTTTGGACAATTTACATTTTGTAACTTACATTTGATGACTTATTAGCAGTGTTGCCAGATTTGGGGACTTTTTTATTCAACCCCCGCCGCTAAATTTTAATTGTAACGGTTGCCAAAGCACTTCGAAAGATAAACGTCTATTATGTATAGCAAATATCACTTCTCAAAATTATTGGTGAGAGTTGAATAAAAAATCCCCAAATCTGGCAACACTGCTTATTAGAAATAAAGTATTTTTGTGTTCACGTGACTAAGACTGAAAATTTTCACAGTATTAGTAAAAACGACTCGTCAAAAGATTTATATTTCTGAAAACGCTTTATTTTTTCCTATGGACAATACTTTTTTTTTTTTTTTCTTTTACGCATGAAATTGTATGTATAAATAAAAGGTTCTTACAGATGTAAGATCGCAAAAATCGAATTAAATTTTACAGTATTTAATTTTAGTAAAAAGGATTTACTTTATGCGTTATATGTAGAAGTACTTCAATGTCAAAAATGTGGATTAACCCTTTGCACTCGTATGTCAATTCAGAGTGGACATTAAAAAAACAAGCCACGCCTTAAGGTGTTCCTCTGCAAATGAAATGTTATTTTTCTAAAACGTGTAACTATCGGAAACTTTTCGGCTACAGGAAAATTTCAACAGAAAGATTTATTTTATTTAATGATGAAGTAAAATAAAACAAAAATATTACAATTTTTCAGTAGCCAAAAAGTAGTAAGTTGAAAACTATACGTGTGACGTTTTAAAAGAACACCAAAAGGCGTGTCTTAGTGTTCAAAATAGGAAAATATGCCGAGCGCAAATGGTTAAGCAACAAAATGTTCCAATCACGTTAATCCTTTGAGTACTGAATTATTTGGAGATTTTTATGCCCAAGGGACGGATTTAATTTGTCGCTATATGGAATGAATTTGAATTTTTGACAACAAGGTCCGCCTGTGGGCGTTATTCTCCCATGTCACAATATTTCAGATCAAAATTTTCTGTATTCACATTTATATTAAAAATGGATATACATTATAATTTTATTCTTTCTAATCAAAGTATTTGTACCCATAGTATATTTCATTGTAAAATTGTGAATATTAATTATATATTTAAGAAAAAAAATAGCATACAAATTGAAAAAGAAACTCCCACTGGTGAAGTTACAGATTTTCAAATGATTTGAATCTACGCCAGCGACCGCGAAAGTGTTAATATGTAAAAGTAATACACTTATACTGATGATATAAGTATGGTTGTAAGATTGTAAGATATCATAAAAAACGCCAGGAAAGTGTTTGCGATCAACGTCCACTGGCGGGGGTGCCGCAAACATTAACGCCCACTTCTTAAATTCAGATGACGAGTCTCACTCGTCAAATGTACTCAAAGAGTTAACTTATATAACCTATTTATACAACAATCAATAAAAATTCGAAATTATCATTGCCATTTATCGTTTGAAATTTTCACCCAATAATAGTTAACTTAGCAATAACTTTTTTTTTACTTCCAATACCCTACTACCGTAGGTAACGGAAGTACTGTATTCGGTCCAAAAATTCGATATCGAGTTTTCACCTGATTTACACATGTTGAGGCCTCCTGAGTCCAAAAAAGTAGTTTTTCCCAACTGGTCAGTGTCTGTATGTAGGTATGTATGTGTGTGTGTATGTATATGCGGAATTTTCTGACTATCATACTTCTGAAACTAATAGAGCTACGAAACTTCAGAAGTGAGACAGGTCTGGTGTACAGATCAATTTTTCAAATTTTAGTGCAAATTAGAAAACCGGAATTGGGACCGTAAGACCATATCTCAAAAACGGATCTAGCGATTTTCTTCAAAGTTGCTATATAAACACTTTATTAGATATCCTTTCGAATGATACAGTTGGTTAGTTGAGGAAAATTGAAAGGCGTCCTGTACAAATAGCTCAATTTCATATCCCAGTAGTGCGTTCCTTTAAAAATGGCTGAACTGATTTCTTTCAAACTCGCCATATTAACTCCCTTTTAAATATCCTTTTATATGTCATTATTGTTTTCAGGTCAATAATTGAGCATGCCATGTTTTGGTAAAAGTTGGTATCTCAAAAACGATTCTAACAACTTTTTGAATATTGTTACATAAATCCATTTTAGATATCCTTTCTCATGAATTACGTGGTTATTACTGTAAAACTAATGGTCATCCTGATTAGGTAGTTCAGTTTTTGATCTCGGAAATTGGTGTTTATAAAATAACTGTATATTAGGGGGACCAGAAAATAATATCGTTTTGAATTAATAAAATGAAACCGGAAATTTTTGTTTAACTGTGTTTACATGGTACTTTACAAATAACCATCCTATAAGTTACCTAAGAATATTTTAAATTTTATCCAGGATAAATTTCCGATGTCAGTATTTTAATTCAAAACGACATTATTTCCGGTCCCCCTAATATATATATATATTTTTAACTCGCTTTGTAAATTCTGTTTTATATATCATTACACATTTATAGTTTCTCTTACCGGAATTACTTTATGTTTTCACTTTATTAAGTCAGTTTTGTCTTCTGATCCCATTACTTCCTAAAAATGCGTATAATACTTGTAATGGAATGGTGGGTAACGGAAGTCGTGTGGTTGTTTCACACCAGATTTTTTTTTTTTTTTTTTTTTTTTTTTTCAACTAAAGCAAAACAAAAAAGCTTTACAGGATTGGAGAAATTCACAGGGACCATGAAAAGAAATTTTTAAAAATAGAAAAAAAAAAAAAAAAAAAAAAAAAAAAATGGAACAGCTCCACTCGACTTTCCGAACATTAAGTAATTAATGATTGTATAAATAAAGTAACAGAAGTCATCAACTAAACAAAACAGAAAATTATAATAAGGTATTTGAGTATTTTTCTCTCTATAGTTGTATGTTGTTTTAATTAACGCCATTGCCCTTCAAATATTTGAGCCCATAGATGTTAATGATAAAGAAATTTTCGTTGTGTTCCTGTAAAAATCTATAAATGTTAAATTCACAAAAATCAATACAGTTTGTGTGACCGATGACCTTTATTATATTTATATGTATATTTAGCACAATCGGATGAGGCAAGTAGACGCTTTCTCACTTTAAATAATTTGAGGCCATAACCACAATGATAAAGTATTTATCTTTCTGTCCCTGTGAAAATATATGTGTGTGTGTGTGTGTGTGTGTGTGCTAGATTCCCCAAAATTCACAGAGTTCGTTTGACAGTGATTTATAACATGTTTATAAATTTTGAGATCAATCTGATATGGCGTTCAGTTGCTGTCGCCTTTCAAAGAATTTGAGCTCGTAGTACATAATGATAAAGAATTTTCCGTTGTATCCCTGTAAGAAAACTCTACATGCCAAATTCACGAAAATCTATGCAGTATGGGCAACGGTGAGATTTAACATTTGTATAACTTTTCAGCTCAACTGAATAAGGCGTTTAGATGCTGTCGCAGTTTAAAAAATTTGTGCTCATATAGACCATAATGATAAAGAATTTATTTTTTGTGCGTGTGTGACTCTGTTAAATATATATTTATATGTAAACGGTAGGTTCGCCAACTTTTATACATTTCGTGCGAAAGTGACTCAGTATAAAATTTTAGCTGAGTCAGATACAGCCTTTAGACGCTAACGCACTTTAAAAAAATTGGGCCCGTAGACTAAAAAGATAAAGAATTTTTTTTCGTGTAGTTATAAAATTACAATAAGTGCTAGATTCGCCAAAATCAATAGGGTTCGTGCTAAAGTGACCTATAACATACATGTGACCTTAACATATACATAACTTTTAGCTCATTCGAACAAAGCGTTTAGACACTATCGTGTTCACTCACATACGTACAAACGTACAAACATACATCATCCTAAATATAGTAGATATGAATTCAGGGGACCTCAAAACATGTAGAAACATCAAAATCTCAAACTTGGATTTTTGACATGATTACAATACTTTCCTCACGATTGTGTTCAGAAATTAAAGATGGACTGAAAGTGTTAAAGAAGGATGGTGAATCTGTTAGTTCCTACTTTTGAGCTTGCAGTTTTATGCTTTTCAACTGCAAATTGTCATATTGGACCACTTTCTGTCAAGGATGATGCTTTCTACTCATGTTGGGATTCCTTATAACCATAGTTGCTAACTTTATCACTTTTTTGCTACATGTAAATTTTAATAGAAATTTTTCATATACTTCTGTAGCAGTTTTCACTGATTAAACAAAATAATAGTTTCTAGTAAAAATTTCCGGAATGTCGAAGAATGCGGCTGGTACCAATCGATCTGTAATAACATCTAGTTTATAATGGTATATTTAGGTTTTGCTTAAGGGGTTCGCTACATATTAAAACAGTTATCAACATCATTTTTTCTCAATTGCAACCCATATTTTTATCTCATATTCAAATTTCTGAGATCAAGGCGGTTCGGAAAAAGCCCTATTTATATACTTTAAATTTATTCTTGATAGAGTTACAAGCGAAAATGTATTAGGAGTCCGTCTATACATTTAGAAAAAATAAATTATGATCTACCACAGAATTGAAATTATTCATTAAGATTTATTACGGAAAAAAAGTACAAAAATATTAATTATAAATTTAAACGTTTTTAATTTGCTTATAAATTGAAAATTTCCAAATAACTCATTATGTCACTTTATACACTAAAATTTAAATGGTTAGTAGTCGGTAGTTGGTCGATTCGCCGCCCATTCCTGCAGTGTTTATTCAGTAGCTACCAAAAATTTTTTGAATTGGCATTTGATAAACTTAAATGGCGAAACGACTGGAATAATCGTCGATTATGTGTATCAAATGCCACTTCTAAAATTTTTTGATGGCTATTGAATAAACACTGAAGGGATGGGCGGCGAATCGACCAACTAGCGACTACTAACGGGTAAAACAGCTTCAGTCATATGAACCTTACAATGTTTAATTACAAAAATTTGATAGCAAGATAAAAGAATAATAGTAATCATGGTAAAAAAAAAAAAAAAAAAAAAAAAAGTCTTTAATATTTAAGGGAAAAAAATATCTATTTCTGTTGACTATATTTTTTATTTTATACAGTAAGCCCATCATGAAAGTATTATTATAAAATTTTATATTTAATTTGAGGTATACAAACCTACAATATACAATATACAAAAATATAGATAACAAGATTTAAACAAAAGCCTGAGAAAAAATATTTAATATTCATTTAAAAGGAGATACTGTTCAAAAGCATTCCCATTTTGAGTAATAAGTCACGCCTTTATACGTTTCTCTAAAATATCAAATTATTTAACAAATTCATGATTAAATAATGAAATTTTGTTATTAACACCACAGGCCTACAAAAATGAAGTGTACAAAATTTGATTTGATGATTTCAGCTGATCTTTATGTTTTTTGATATGCTGAAACCGAAAGTTAAGCTCATTTTTTTCTATCACGTACAGATTTTTGCAAATACCGGGTGTTTGCCGACACGATTTCTTACATATACCATTATAACAATCGGTTGGTTGATATGGTTTTAAGTCGCACTAGTGCTTCACAATTACAATAATAGGCATCTATAATCAATTAATCATGGAAACATACTATAAAACTTACTATATAATTAAATTGGTGGAAGAGCAATGGAAGAAAGGCAGACACCATAATGACAAAAATCTATACGTGATAGAGGCAAACTATTTGATTTTCGGTTTTAGCAAACCAAAAAACATAAAGATCAGCCAAAATTATAAAATCAAAATTTTACATGTCGGTCTGTGCAATCGAAACGGCAAATTTTGTTATAAGATAGAGTTCTATAAAGAGGCAAACAAAGTAAAATTAAGGAAACAAGAATATTTTTTAAAGTAAAGTATTGTTTCAGTAAAAGCCATAGTGTGGGATTTATCATTCTTTTGGAATGCCATCAAAATTTCTCTCCTGCAATGCAATATTTTTACCAAAATAGGTTAATTTGTATCGTAAATATCTAAACCTTACATAGAAAACAATAAAAAACAAAAGGAAACAATAAAATAAAAATTTTGAGTCTTGAACTGAATTTGCATAAATTGGTCTGTTAAAGTATGTCCCACATAACTCAATTTCCTATTCCCCAGAACGAATATCCCGCGTTATACAGTAGTCTACTGTACTTGAATTCTTAATTTTAAATGTGTAAGATCTATGTCTTTAAAAGTAATAAGACATATTACTTTGTTTTAAATTCTTTTTCTATAATAAATGTGAATTTTTCACGCCCTAATTACAATAGTCGAAAATAAATAATATTGCGCTTTGTTTCTATAATAGATTTTATAAACTATAAAAAAAAAAAAAAAAAAAAAAAAAAAAAAAAATCCAGTATTTGATTTTGTATTAAAAAAACCTTTAATAAAAATTTAATATTTTATTACACTACGTCATGCGATGAAATTTAAATAACGTAAAGCTTACAAACGGTACAGTAAACCAATACGAAAATGTTACAACAAGATTAAAACAGAAAATTCATTTCCACAATTCTTATAAAAATTATTAAATATTAATTATAATAATTAAAAAAAAGGAAAAAGAAATAAAAAAAGGGAAAGGGGATTGTTGACTGTGTATTGCTCTTTCAAACAATAAGCCTCGCCATACACCGTTTCCTAAAACATGGCATTTAACTTGAGATGTACGAACCCTAGAATATTCAAGTACAAAAAAAAAAAAAAAAGGAAAACAGGTTTAAAATAGAATATTAGCAGTGAGAAACAAGGAAAAGTTATTTAATATTTAAGAAGAAAGACTTAACATTTCAGGATCGGGAAAGTTCGCATTTAGCAACGTAAGCCGCGCCTTTATATATTTTTCCAAAACTTTACATTATAAAAGAAAATGATTTTACATATTTACAGTTAAATCATTTAAGTTTTGTCTTCACAAATCGATGCAGTGAATGCCATTGAGATTTATGCGTACCAGCGTCACATATAGAGACAAATATGCAAACTAGTTTTTTAATGTTGTTTCAACGATATAGATGTTTGTTACGGGGCTTGTTTTCTTTTAGAATTTTTTCACAATTTCACGCCTGCGTTACGATAATTTTACAAAAATAAGCTAATTTGTATTATAAACATCGAAATGTTGCTTAGAAAACAATAAAGAATAACATAAAGGTAAATTAAAATTGTTTTTCGTCAAAATATATACAGTTATTTACTCGCAGAGGATACAGATTATAACAAGTGACGGCCCTTTAACAGTAATAAAAAACAAAATATCACTGTAACTGAAAAAATAATGTTAGGAACGAGCTGTAAATTTGAAAACCAATGTTTTTGATAACGCCTGTTCCATTCGTGCGAAAATTAATAGGTCATAATTCATAATTTTTTTCAATAGGAATTTATTAATAATTTTCATAATTCAAAAATTATTTTTTCATCAAAAGCATGCATGAATTATGTTTGTATCACTTCATTCTAACGCATAAAACAAAAGAAAAAAAACAGAATTTGCATATAATAATTTTTTGAAAAGATACGAATTAATGTTTGTCACATTAATTTAACATTAGCATCCCCATACTTTGAATGCTTATAACTCTATGAAAAGTTGAGCAAAACATATAAACTATACCCTTTTCCGCGATGATTTGATCCAAGTAATTCAAATAAATTATTAAAAATGGGGGTTAACATTGAAGAAAATTAAGTTTATGCCAGTTTTAATATGTAAACGACATAATAAGCATAATCTAACTATACCGTTATAAAGTAGACATTATTACAAATCGATCGGTACCAGCCGCATGTTTTTACGATAATATAGGTGAAATTAGGTTGGGGGTACTTTTTTTTTTTTTTTTTTTTTTCTGACTGTATTATTCCCATGTTTCCTGAAAATGATTTTGATTTGGGATTAATACAGAGCTGCCAACCTAATCCGGCAAACTGTTTGTTCCGCCCCTTTTTCTACACCACTTAATTTTTAGAGCATTTGTTTTCTTAATTCATCGTAAATATATTTAAGGAGAATTACTCTAAAAGTTTAGTGGTGTAGAAAAAGGGGCGGTACTAACAATTTGCTGGATTAGGTTGGCAGCTCTGTTAATACCTTGAACGTTATATTTAAAAAAGTGGCTTTTTTTTAATTGCAATGTTTCTATAAATATATGTAGCAACCTCATAAAAATTTATACAGATTATTAAAAGAAGCCTCACAAGCGTATGCTACCGCCAAAACACATTCCAAGGCTCATTTTTTACAAATAGTGATCCAAAACATTTTGACCAATATTTAATTTTGTACTAGCCCCTTTTTTTCTGTTTTTGACAAAACTTTTACTGAAAGACCTCATATGAAAGAATTAGAAAAACTTTATCAAAATTTAATTTTAATCACATTAAAAACTGAGACAGACAATATGCACTAAAAATATACAATTTAAAACAATAAAAACACAAAACACAAATTTAAACGTTTCGAGCCTTTTACAGGCTCCTCATCAGTAAAAAACATCAACTGTAAATGCAGAGAAGAAAAACAGACTTTCATTAAGTGAGTACAACGTATTCATCGGGAACTGCGCATGCCTCATTAAAGGGTGAAAAATGTTGATTTGTGTACCAGCCCTCCAGGAAAATTCTAGAATGATAATTTAAACAGTTAGGTACGATTATTTTAGTATTGTTAAAATCAGGTAAATGGTCAGTTTCTATGGCATCTTGTACAGTTAGCCAAAAAAAAAAAAAAAAAAAAAGCCACCTCCCCACCTACTTTCACCGTAAATTATCGTAGAGTTGGCACCAATCGATTTGTAATAACGTCTAGTTTATAATGATATAGTTAGATTTTGCTTAAGGGGTCGTCTACATATTAAAACTGGAATCAACTGCATTTTTTTTTCAATAGTAACCCCCATTTTTTATAATTTATTTGAATTCCTTGGACAAAATCATCGCGGAAAATGGTATAGTTTATATATTTTGCTCAATTCTTCACAGAGTTATAAGCTGTCAAACTATGAGGGCGCTAATGTTAAATGAATGTGACAAACATTAATTCATATCTTTCAAAATAATAAGGATATTCAAATTCTGTTTTTTTTTATATGATAGAATGAAGTGACCCAAACATATTCCATGCATATTTTTGATTTTTTTTTTTTTTTTTTTTTTTTTTGAAATATGAAAATTATTAATAATTTCATATTTGAAAAAATTATGAATTATGACCTATGTTAATTTTTGCATAAATAGAACGGGAATCATCAAAAACATGGGTTTCCAAATTTACAGCTCGTTCTTAACATTATTTTTGGAGTTACAGAGATATTTCATTTTTTACTGTTGTTAGGGGGCCGTAACTTATAATAATTTGTATCCTCTGTGAGTAAATATGTGTATATATTTTGACGAAAAACTATTTTAATTTACCTTAATGTTATTCTAATTGTTTTCTAAGTAACATTTCGATGTTTATGATACCAATTGGATCATTTTTATAAAATTGCGTTGGTTTGTACGCCTAAAATTATATGTAAATCTTTATAGTAACACTTTCATGCGAGGCTTACTGTATAAAATAAAAATATACCCAACAAGAAGTAGATAATAATTGTTAGTTAGTAGATTTTAAATGTTTATATATATATATATATATTGTATATGTATTTTATATATATATTTTATTATATATGCATTTTAACTTAAATTTTTGTCTCTTAAATAAAACAGTTTTTGCTTTTAAGAAGCATATAATTCTTTTTCTTAAATATTAAACACTTTTTTTTTAACCGCTATTACTATTATTATCATTATTACTATTGTTCTTTTACCTTGGTATCTAGATTTTTGTAATTCAACATTGTAGGGTTCATATAATTCAAGCTATTTAATTTTCCTTATATGAACTGTTGTATTTAACTATTCAATGTTTAATAAATTGAAACCAATAAAAATCTCTTAATTCATATGCTAACATAGAAAGTTCAGCAAATTTAAATTGTTTTTTATTTTATAACTAACATTTCTGAACTTTTTTTTCCGGTGTGAAATTTAATAAATAATGTATATTGGGTGGTAGATCACGATTTGTTTTTTCTACATGTATAGACGGTCCCCTAACACATTTTCACGTGTAACTCTGTTTAGAATTGATTTAATGTATATAAATAGGTAAGTTTTCCGAGCTGCCTTGATCTCAGAAATCTGAATATGAGGTCAAAAATAGGGGGTCTACATCGAAAAAAATGAAGTTTATACGTCGTTTTAGTATGTAGATGACTCCTTAAGCAAAATGTGACTACACCATTAAAAACTAGACGTTATTACAGATCGATAGGTACCAGCCGCATGTTTCTACGATAATTTACGGCGAAATTAGGTGGGGGGGGGGGGGGGACTGTACAATTTTCGAACGTATATCACGGTTTTTGAAATTTGTTTTATGTTCCTTAATTCCAGTATGAAGAGAACGGTCAGTTTGACCAATATAAACGGAACTACAAGATTTACAAGGGATATTATAAATAACACCTGTACGGGAAAAAAGGGGGGGGGGGGATAACTGTTTTAAAATTAGAAAGGAAATTACGAATTAAAAATTGGGGTTTATAGGAAACAGATAAATTAACAGTGCGTAAAACTTTGGCAATAGATTCAGAAATATTTTTATAGTAAGGAATAGTAACGAATGATTTAGGTGATTTAGAGGAATTAGTTTCACATTAGTTTCAAAACTTTTTAATTCGTAATTTCCTTTCTAATTTTAAAACAGTTATTCCCCCCCCCCCTTTTTCCCGTACAGGTGTTATTTATAATATCCCTTGTAAATCTTGTAGTTTCGTTTATATTGGTCAAACTGGCCGTTCTCCTCATACTCGAATTAACGAACATAAAACAAATTTCAAAAACCGTGATATACGTTCGAAAATTAAACAGCATGCCATAGAAACTGACCATTTACCTGATTTAAACAATACTAAAATAATCGTATCTAACTGTTTAAATTATCATTCTAGAATTTTCCTGGAGGGCTGGTACACAAATCAACATTTTTCACCCCTTAATGAGGCATGCGCAGTTCCCGATGAATACGTTGTACTCACTTAATGGAAGTCTGTTGTCCTTCTCTGCATTTACATTTGATGTTTTTTACTGATGATGAGCCTGTAAAAGGCTCGAAACGTTTAAATTTGTGTTTTGTGTTTTTATTGTTTTAAATTGTATATTTTTAGTGCATATTGTCTGTCTCAGTTTTTAATGTGATTAAAATTTAATTTAACTACGAGACGTAATGATTTTTAAATATTTTATATTTATCAAAATTTCTTTAACAGCGTTTTTTAGTGTCTTAAATTCCGTGACATTGTAACACAATATGTATTATTTTTCAGTATTTAAAAAATCATCTTGTAGAAAATGCATAAAAGTTTAAGTTGCATTTGAGAAAAATGGAACAGTATTTGTTTCATTTTTATTTTAACATACATGTTTAATATTTTTTTTATTTTATTAGGGGGACCGGAAAATAATGTCGTTTTGAATTAATAAAATGAAACCGGAAATTTTTGTTTAACAGTGTTTACATGGTACTTTACAAATAACCATCTTATGAGTTACCTAAGAATATCTTAAATTTTATCCAGGATAAATTTCCGATGTCAGTATTTTAATTCAAAACGACATTATTTCCGGTCCCCCTAATATTATTATATTAAATATTATATTTAAATAAAAAATAAAATTAAAATATTTTTACCGGAAAGTTTATTCAGATATATTTGTTCCAAATTTGATTGTAATGAAACATTTCGTATTATTGACTAACATGATGTAAAGTTCATGTTGCATCCCTTTGTGCATTAAGTGCAAGGGCATAGAAGGTACGGCATAAATCAGAGATTAAGCTGCTTTCCTGATGTTCGGAACGCTTCTAAGTAACCAGTTATTGTCTCTCCGTGTTCTTTGCAAGGATCAGTGTTCTAACTTAGGAGGAAAATTTTCCCATATTAGAGAAAATCTGGTTCTTAGAGTGAAACGAAGTAATAAGGGAAAAAAATCGTTCAGCGTATGACAGATGTGAAAATATGTTTTTCGACTGAAAATCTAAGGATGTATCATCTATTTTTAGATGATACATCCATTCTAACTGATTTAAGAATAAAATGCTAACATATTTTCCCAATATTTAAAGTAATATCTTCTTGTTCAATAACATAGAAAGGCAGCAGTCTTCGCGGTATAGATTAGATTCGAATCGGGCAGGAAAATAAGGTGCGCATTAACCTTTTCGCGAAGAATGTGCAACTTCTTGATTCTCTCGCTTCCAAACTTCTAAACAGATGACAGATACCTCCAATCTCCAACATGCGTAGTTGTCAACGTTTTAAATAGCTTTAATAGCTCCGTTTTTATATAAGTTATATGAAATGAAGGCGGGGCTAAAAATACGCAGGAATAAATTAAAATGCTGACATTTCTAAATATGCATAACAGAGAAGAAAATTTACCTACCAGTAGCTGTTCCAAATTTCAAGCGAGATCGTGAGATGGTTCTGATTTGACCGGTCATTACAGCAAACTTCTTTAGCGCTGCGCGATTAAAGGTGTAAAATTGCGGAACAAACAATAAAAACAATTAAATTGCTATTATTAAAATTATAATTAAATATAAATTAATGTATTAAAAATATCATCTCTTATTTATCCAGTGATATCCTATGAAAACTTCATGAATACAAGTATGAATTTTTATAATGCATTTTTTCTATTTTTTAGGGTATAAATTATTTCAATATTCTTTTCTATTAAATTTTTGTTTAAATTTAATTGAATTGTGTGTTTTAAATTTTTCATTTGTATTCATACATCGTTTTCTTTTTCTTTATTACACATTCCAAAATAATAAATTTGGATGTGAAAGTAAACAGAAAGACAAATAATATATATATATATATATAAAATCCTTTTTAACTTAAAACTTCTTGTATTTTACATTTTACTGAATAACATTTAATAATGTAATTAATTAGATATTTCAGTAACCTAGAAATACTCAGAATTTACTAAATTTTAATATCATTCTTAATCAATCTTTATTTTAAAAGCAGGGCTTGCAGCGGTCCTATATTTTCACGTTTGTTTTATTTTTTTAATGCCACTATTATTTGCAACTTCTTGTTCTTCTTGCATCCAGACTTTTAAACAGATGACAGATAGCTCCAATCTCCAACATGCGTAATAATATCTCCCTCTTTATATAAGTTATATAAAATAAAAGCGGGTCTAAAAATGCTCCGGAAAAATTAAAATGTTAGCATTTCTAAGAATGAATGACAGAGAAGAAAATTTACATACCAGAAGCTGTTTGAAATTTCAAGCCAGATCGAAGATGGCGCTGTTTTGACCGGTTATAACCGCAAACTTCTTTAGCGCTGCGCGATTCAAGCTGTAAAACAACTGGATAAGAAGTTAAAACTATTCAATTAAAACAATTAAATTGCGATTATTATAATTATAATTAAATATAAATTAATGTATTAATAATTTCATTTTTTTTTTTTTTTTTTATCCAGGGATATCCTATGAAAATTTGATGAATACAAGTAAGTATTTTTATGAAGCCTTTTTTTTATTATTTATTTATTTATTTATTTTAAGATATAAATTTATTGAATATTCTTTTCTATTAAACTATTATTTAAATTTAATTGAATTGTGTGTTTCAAATATTTCATTTTTATTCATACATTGTTTTCTATTTCGTTCTTACACATTCCAAAATAATAAATTTGGATGTGAAAGTAAATAGAAAGACAAATAATATATATATGTATATATATATATAAATCATTTCAAACTTAAAACTTCTTATATTTTACTGATTAAAATTTAATAAAGTAATTAGCTAGCTATTTCAGTAAATTCTACAAATACTCAGAATTTACTAAATGTTAATATCATTCTTAATCAATCTTTATTTTAAAGGCAGTGCCTGCAGCGGTCCTATATTTTCACGTTTGTTTTATTTTTTTTTAATACTACTATTTTATTTATTTATTTATTGTGAAGATTTTAATTTTCAAAGTAACATTTAATATTACAAATTGATTAAAGTAGTGGCAAAATAATAAAATGCATGTGAAAATATCTGACAGCTGCGGGCACTGTAAAGACGAATTAAATTGATTAGCCACGAGGATTTTGTTAATTTTGTAGTTCAGCTAGGCATGATATTAGAATTGGACTTTCATTTAAAATAAACAAGGCGGCTGTAATTTCCTGTTTTGTTGATTCTTTTTTTTTTTTTTTTTTCCTTTCAGAAATTAATCAACTGCAATCATTTCGTTTATTCACCGGTACAGTATGTCTCAAAACTCATGGACAAATTTTAAGGTGTTGTAGAAAACAATTTACTACCTGTAGGAAACAAATTTACTACCGAATATTTTGAAAGAAAACACTGGTGGAAGAATCAGAAAAAATATTTAGAATCTTTACATACTATCTATACTTTGGCTATTAATTTACGCAAATGAAATTCTGCTAAAACATACCCATGTTTTGTGAAAAACTATCTTGTAAAAGTGCTGATGTGTCATTAGATAATTTTTTTTTATAGTGATTACAGAATGTGTATGTACTATACTTATGTATTCTTATGTACTATTCCAAGTTTCCTAAAAGTGACTTTGCTCTAGACTTAATACTTTGAGCATTATATTAAAAAAAGTGGCATTTTTTTTTCAGTTTTTTATAAGAACTTACAATGTTTCCATAAATATATGTAGCAACCTCATAAACATTTTTACATATTGTTAAGAGAGCCCACACAATCATATGCAGAGCTGCCAACCAAATCCAGCAAATTGTTAGCACTGCCTCTTTTCCTACACCACTTAATTCTAGAGTAATTATCTTCAAATATATTTACGATGAATGAAGAAAACAAATATTGTAAAAATTAAATGGTGCAGAAAAGGGGCGGTATTAACGACTTGCCGGATTAGGTTGGCAGCTCTGCGGAAGCTACAGACAAAACGCATTCCAAGCCTCAGTTTTAATACATAGTGATCCGAAATATTTTAATTATTACTTAATTTTTTGTCACATTTTTCTGTTACGGAAAATCTATTGCTGAAAACCTCATTTGAAAGAAATGGAAAAACTTTATCAAAATTCGTTTAAAACACTTTAACGATCGCATGTTTTTGCCTTTTTCACAGTAAGTTTGGCCTGTGGGCATTATTCTCCCCGGTTATAATATTTCAGAAAAAAATTTCTGTATTCACATTTATATTACAAATGGATATATATTATAGTTACATACTTGCCAACCATCTCATTAATAACCGTACACTTGTTAACGCCCCCTAAAAAACCGCCCCTTTTCTCACACCAGTATATTTTTAGAGTTATTCTCTCCAAATGTTGTTACGATTAAATAAGACTAAAATTACTCTAAAAAGTTATTGGTGTGAAAATTAAGGCGGGTACTAAAAATTGTACGGTTCATAATGAGATGGTTGGCAAGTATGTAGTTATACTTTTTTCTAATCAAAGCATTTATATCCATAGTATATTGATTGTATAAATATGAATATTGGGTATAATTTTAAGAAATGAATAACATACAGATCGCTACCACAGGTTGTGGTAGATATTTTCAAATGACGTGATTTACGTTAGCGGTCGCGGAAATGTTAACAGTGTTTTCAGCGTCTTAATGTCTGTGGCATTATAAAAGAATATCGATAATTTTCTAGCATTTAAAAAGTCATTTTGTACAAAATTCATAAAATTTTAAGTTGCATTTGACAAAAATGGAATAGTATTTGCTTCATTTTGATTTTAATATACACTAATATTTTATTATATTAAAATTAAAATTAAAATAAAATATTTTCACCGGAAAGTTCCTGCCGATATATTTGTAACAAATTCGATAGTAATGTGAACTAAAGTCCTGCGCGGGTCGGGTTTTACCCGACCCGAACCCGACAGATGAATTTTAAATCAACCCGAAACCCGACCCGAACCCGACAAAAAAATTTTCATCAACCCGAAACCCGACCCGAACCCGACAAAAAAATTTTCATCAACCCGAAAACCGACCCGAACCCGCAACAGAGAATTTTTTGCGACCCGAACCCGACCCGAAACCCGAAAAATAAATCATTACTTATTCATCTAAAAATCATGCAAAACAAGGTAAAATGATATAAAATGATATATAATAAAGTAAATTTTCATTGTCACACAGTTGGTAAATTATAAAAAAAAACTAGTATGTTGTGGCCACCACAAGACATTCTTCTATATTTTTCTGTCAAATTTACTAAGTGCGAATAATTTATTAAAACTATTATTAAAAAGTTTAACGTGATGAATGCAAATAATTTTCAACTTAAGGAAATCTAACACTAAATATCCAAAGAGAGACAGTTTCATCGTCTATAAATAACTTCTTAAACAATGCGTTTTTATAATGGTTATCTCACATATCATGGTTCGTACAATTATATGGCATAGAAGTTGAGATATAGTCATCCTGTTATCGATGAAATTTGCAGTATAACAGCGCCACCTATTGGCCGACAAGCATTCAAACTGAGTCAGCATAATGTCTCATAATTGCATTCTCACATATTAAGATTTGTTTGATGATACAAAATAGAGCCTGAGATATAGCTTTCCTTGTAATTGTGGAAATCGCTGTGTAGCAGCGCCACCTCTTGAGCGGTTTACACCAAAAGTTGACAGGCGCTAATATATATTAAAGGGTACCTACATACAAATTTCTATGAAATTCTGTGCAGTAGTTCTAGAGATATAGTCTTTTCTTAAATTGCGGAAATCGCTGTGTATCAGCGCTACCTGTTGGCTAATAGGCATTCAATTTAAATTAGCGTAATATCTCATATTTGTCTTCTCACATATCAGGTTTTGTTGGATTATACGCAATAAAACCTGACATATAGTCTACAGCTCTTAAAACTTGTAAATCCGTCGAAAACCGGAAGTCAAAAATTTTTACGAATCCAATACTTTTTTCGATTGAATATAGAAGAAAGTAAAATAATCTGGTGTGTCACTCACACGACTTTCTCTTACCCTGAAATTCTAATACTATAAATACAGGTTGCAGATTAAAAGGTAAGATAACGAGTACTGTTATGTAAACCTGTGTTAAACAATTCATATTAGGCTTCTGGTCTTATATGATAATTAGTTCTGTGTGAGGGGGGGCTACCGCCCTCATCAACCCCCCGTTTCATTAATGCACCTACATTTATATAGAATTTAATTCGGTTATTAAAAAATAATTCGGTTTTTAAAAAATAATTTATTAAAATTATTATTTAAAAAAATTATCTGTTATGATAATGCAGACGATTTCCATATTAGAGAAGTAGTATAACACCAAAGATACAAAAAAAGTCCATTTTATTCTCAATATTAAAAAAAAAAAGGTTTTTTTTTTCGTTAAAAGTAAAAAAAAAATCGATAACTTTGTTTTAAATTATCGCAGATCTATAGTTCAACCATTCGTTTTAAAGGTATTGTTGAGCTCTATTGAAAGATACCCATCACGAAAATTTACTCCCCTCGAGGGGGGGACTTCCCCCCCCCAAGGGGGGGGGAGGCGAGGCTCCTACATACACAATTTTTTTTTCCCAGTTAACTATCTCTATTACAAAAAATATATATTCGTTTCTTTTGGTTTAGTACACTTAGTATACCAAGTTTGAACTTTCTGCCATAATTTGTTTTTGAGATATGCTGATAACAGACAGACACACACACAGACACACAGACATACACACAGACCATTTGCTAAAAACATGATTTTCGTATTTAGGGGACCTCAAAACGTGTAAATATAACAAAATCTCGCGTTCGAAAATTTGACCCCAAAACAATACTTTCTCTACCTTATGGGTAAGAGAAAGTAAAAATAAAAAAATAAATAAAATAAAATGTAATTACTGATTGTATTGAGTTAAAAATTTAAAAAAAAAAAAAAAAAAAGTTTAATAATAATGTCTGAACATTTATGTGAGTTGTGAACTGCAAGATTCCAAAAATATGCTTCATTTTCAGTGTTACTAGTTCGTTGTTTAATGCTTATATTCTGAAAAAAAAAAAAAATATATATATATATATGTATATATATATATATATATATATCTTTATTTATTGCTTTTGTTCGACATGAATGTTTATATTAATTTGGGTAGCAGGGATATATGATTCACAATTGGACATCTGCTTTCCCACAATCACTTTCAATTCACACAATCAGCAAATTATCTTCTTACAGCTGCAATTTTCGTGCGTTGTTTTGTTTATTTGTTCTAAAGAAGACGTTAAAGAATATTATTATTATACCTTAATGGAATCCGTTTCCTAAATGTGTTTATTTTACATTACTTTTTACTTTCTTCTGTATTCAATTGAAGAAAGTATTGAAATCGTAAAAATTTTCAGCTTCCGTTTTTTGATAGTTTTTCACGTTTTGAGGGTTCCAGAACACAATTTGACTAGGTATTCTTAGAAAATATGTATCTGTCAGTTTGTGTGTCTGCGTGGAAAGAAAAAAAAAAGTGCGACTGTATTTCGGGAACTACTGCAGTTAACTGGATATAAATTTATACGCAGATGTACCTTGACCTAAATTAAGTACCTATCAACTTTTGGTGTCAATTTCGTACCAAGTGGCGCTGCTGAACCGCGATTTTCACAATTTCAGAAAATGTTATATCTCAGGAACTACTGCACGATTTTGTATATAAATTTATATGCAGATACACTTTGACATAAGTTAGTGTCTACCAACTTTTGTGTCAATTGCTCAATAAGTGGTGCTGTTATACGTCGACTTTCGCATTTTCAGGGAAGGCTATATCACAGGTTCTGTTGTGTAGTTTCAAACAAAACTTGACATGTATCAGTGTAGCCATTATATGGCATTACGCTGATTCAATTTGGATGCATATCAGCCAATAAATGGCGCTGCTATAGTGCAATTTTCCCTGAGAACGGGATGTGGCTACATCTCAACTACTATGGCATATAAGAGTACGAAACCTGATGTATGAGGTAACCATTATGAAGAAGCTTTTTTTTAAGACTTTATTTATAGAGAATTAAACTGTCTTTCTTTTCTTATATTTAGTGTTAGTTTTTTCTAAATGAAAATCATTCATTATGGTAGATAATTTTAATAAATAACAGTTTTAAGAAAATATTTTTACTGAGCGAATTCCTATAGGAAAATATAGAAGAAAGTTTGAGGTGGTCACAGCATACTAGCTTTAAATGAAATCACAACAAGTATTTCTTCTATATTTGCTGTATAAACAAGTATAAATGGAGGAAAATTCAAAATTCCGTTTTCACAAAAGCGAGGATTGAATTTCATTAAAAGTAAAGGTATTAAATAAATAAATAATAATAATAATAATAATAAACTAGTATGTTGTGCCCACCACAAGACGTTCTTCTATATTTTCTAATACAAATTCGCTCAGTACAGATAATTTACTAAAGCTATTATTTATTAAAACTACCTACCATAATGAATGCAAACGATATTTATCTTAGAGAAAAATTACATTGTACAAAGAAAGACAGTTTTATTTTCCATAAATAGTACATTAAAAAATGCGTTTTCATAATGGTTATTTCACTTATCAAATTTTGTATAGTTATACACCATAGAAGTTGAAATATAGCTTTTCTGTTCTCGGGGAAAATTGCAGGACAACAGCGCCACCTATTGGTCAATATGCATCCAAATTGAATCAGCATAATGTCTGATAATGGTCTTTTCGTATATATATATATATATATATATATATATATATATAATTATTATTATTATTATTATTATACACAATAGAACCTGAGATATCTCTTTCCCTTAAATTATGGAAATTGTTGTATAACACTGCCACCTATTGAATTATTGGTACCAAAAGTGAAAAGACAATAATTTATATCCACATATAAATTTATGTGCAATTTTGTGTAGTAGTTCCGGAAATATAGCCTTTCCTTGAACTGTGGAAATCACTGTATAGCAGCGCCACCTTTTGAGAAATTGACATAAAAAGTTGATAGGGACTAGGTAATGTCAATGTGCATCTACATATAAATTTATATGCAATTCTCTGCGGTAGTTCCTGAGATATAGCATTCCCTTAAATTGTGGAAATCACTGTATAGCAGCGCTATCTGTTGAGCAATGGGCACCAAAAGTTGATAGGCACTAATTTATGTCAAGGTGCATTTATTTATAAATTTATATGCAAATATGTGCAGTAATTCCAGAGATATAATCGCCACAAAATTTTTGTCACACACATACAGAGACACAGACTGATATTTTCTAGAAATAGTAAAATCGTGTTCGGGACTCTCAAAACGTGCAAATTCGTCAAAAATCGGAAGTTGAAAATTTTTACGAATCTTATACTGTCTTCTACTGAATATAGAAGAAAGTAAAAAAAAAAAAAAAAAACTTGTAAACTGCGAAATCTTTTCAATTTCCAGACTGTAAATGCGAGGTTATACTGTATTTATATTTCTTTATATATTAACAACAGTCGAGAAAGATTTATAATACTTTTTTTAATTTTCATACAATTTCTACAAAAGATACATATTAGTTCCGTTGAAGAAAAGGAAACAGATCCAGATACAAATACGGATCTATTTTTCTGACGGATATCCGCGGATACGAATAGCGAGCTCCGGTACATGTCTGTCCACCAGCGGCCCAGCGGTTCTGCGCTCGAAGCTGGTAGATGGGAGATGTCGGGTTCGATCCCAGGTCGCGCTCATCGACCTAGCCGTTCGGAGTTTTCTGTGGTTTCCTCCAAAACACGCGTAAGTACGGGCTAGGACACCTTAGAAAGACTCAAACGGAGGGTATACCCCCTACAGGCCTAGGACACATCTGAAGTCAATCGACTTTAAATCCTCCAACCAAACAACCAACCGATACATTTCTAGTATGCGCAGAATGTTTAAATTAGTTACATAGTTGTAAACATGCCTATAAATATATGTTTATAATTGTAAAAAATATTTTGAAAGGTGTTCTCCAGTCGACCCGACTTCTTGAAAACCAGACCCGACCCGAACCCGAACCCGACCCGCAAGAAAAAAAATCTGTCAACCCGACCCGAACCCGACCCGCACGAAAAAAAGATCAGTCAACCCGACCCGAACCCGACCCGCAAGAGAAAAAATTCTGCCAACCCGACCCGATGCAGGACTCTAATGTGAACTGGTGATCATATCCACTCGTTGTTCCTCTCATGTTACATGCCTTTGTTTATTAAATGCATCGGCATTGAAAGTATAAGTAATGTAAGATAGCGATGGGCATCTCTGCATATTTTGGAGTTCGCAATTAAGTTGTTCTGCGGAAAAATCGGAACAAATCCAAATGACCTGTTCTCAGAGCCTGATTAAGGGGGAAGCAGACGTTATTTATACTTACACCGTTATTTTTTAACAAATATTTTCCTCCTATAATAAACAGAAGATTCTCAATAAAAATTATTTTAAAAGAATTCTGGTGTCTAATAACAGTGAGAAAATTGGATTGTTTTACACCGTTCATTTTTTATAAAAAAATATTTCCTCGGCAAAGCGTGGAATTTCTATGACATGAAGTAAAAAAGTAATTGTAAAAATATTCCGGTAAGAGCGGAGATAGTGTGTGCTTCCCCCTTAATCAGGCTCTGGCTGTTCTCGTGTCTTCGAGATCTGTGCAAGAGTTAGTGTTCTCACTTCGGAAGGCATTTTCCCATTTTAAGAGGGAAAGGAATAAAAGTTAATAAATTGGGTAAAAAAATACATCATAAGAGAGATGTCAGCATATGAATAAAATCCTAACGTGTTTTCTAAATATATAAAATGATATCTTATTACTGAATTCATAGAAAGCAGCAGCCTTCGCGAAATTCATTAGATTCAATTCGAGCAGGACAAAAAGGTGCGCTTAACCTATTCGCGAAGAAAAAAATGCAACTTCTTGTTCTTCTCGCATCCAAACTTCTAAGCAGATGACAGATATCTTTCAACATGCGTAATTGCCAACATTTTAAATAGTCCCGTCTTTATACAAGTTATATGAAATAAAAGCGGGGCTAAAAATGCTCCGGAGTAAATTAAAATGCTAGCATTTCCAAATATGAATGACAGAGAAGAAAATTTACATACCAGCAGCTGTTCCAAATTTCAAGCGAGATCGTGAGATGGAGCTGTTTTGACCGGTTATTACCGCAAACTTCTTTAGCACTGCGAGATTCAAGCTGTAAAATTGCGGAACAAGCAATTAAAACATTAAATTGCTATTATTATACAGTGAAACTTGAATAATTCGAACTTGTTTACTTCGAAATTCTGGGTAATTCGAATTTTTTACTCGGTCCCTTGAATTTTGAAAGTAATGTTAAAAAATCATGGATAATTCGAATTCTATATTGAATAATTCGAATTTTTCATACGATTACTTGTAAAATACTACAGTAAAATTTGTTCGCGAGATTTTTCTCAGCTATATTGCATTATTATTATTATTATTATTATTATTATTATTATTTAATTACAAAGGGCATTCCATAAAAACTGAGAGTAAAATCATAAAAAACCAAGAAATATATTTACAGCAAAAAATACATCATTCTTTTTCAAAATACCTTCCGTCAGATGATATGCAACGGTCCCATCGTTTAACCCACTTTTCAAAACAAGTAGAGAAGCCCTTTTCTGGAAGCTGCTTCAAAGAACCCTCCACTGCTGAAATAACTTCAGAATCTGTATTAAATTTTCTGCCACGGAGCTTCTCCTTCAACGTCGGAAACAGCGAGAAATCGCATGGTGTGAGATCTGGACTGTAAGGGGGATGTGGCATGATTTTAATATTGCATTTACTAAGATATTGCTTTACAGAAGTAGCGACATGTGGGCGAGCACTATCGTGATGTAATGTCCAATTCTCTACCAGTTCATCACGCTTTCTCGATATGTGTTGTCGCAAAATTTTCAAAACTGAAACATAATATTCACCATTCTCAGTAGTTTTTGGAGGCACAGCATGCTGATAGATTACATCTTTATGATCAAAGAAAATAATCATATTGACCTTTCCAGCAGATTTGGTTTGTCGGATTCTTTTCGGAGGCGGAGAATCAGTATGTTTCCATACACTTGTTGCGGACTTGGTAAGGGGATCATAATGATGCACCCAAGTTTCATCGCCTGTTATTACAGTCTTTAGGAGATTTGGATCATTTTGAAGCATCTGTTTCCATTCACAATTGCTGAATTCTTGTTTTCATTAGTTTTTTAGTGAGGTGATGAGGGACCCATCTGGAACAAACATAGCGAAACTGTAAATTGTTGCGTAGAATACGAAATATCGACGCTTTCGAAATGTTTGTTGATGCCGCTATCTCCTCACATGTCATTCGCCGATTTTCTTGAAGGATTACCCACACAGTGTTAACATTTCGATCATTCACAACATTTTGGTCGCCCAGGCCTAGGAGCCAGTTCTGCAGACAAACGGCCTTTCTTGAAATCACCATGCCATCTAAAAATCGTAGACTCACCAAAACATTTGTCTTTGTAAGCTTCTTTCATTAACTTAACTGTTTCTGGAGCTGTTTTACCCAAACGGTAGCAAAATTTTATGGCACAACGCATTCCGTTTTTTAACTCTGAATCACTCATCTCCATTTCTGTAGGGCAAATAAAACAGTTCATTAAACAAGCACGGAAAAAGGAAAATAAAATCGTCTGCTTCGTTTAGAATTTTGTATAAAATGACAGTTAACAGTTTGAAAAAATCGCCTGCACTTCTATTTTTTAGTTTCGCGGTGTTGCCACTAAGTAAAAAAATAACTCTCAGTTTTTATGGAATGCCCTTTGTATTATTTTTATTTTTTAACAGTCTTTCAAAAGAAGGATAAGGAAATACAAGAGTATTTCCTACCTAGTAAATCAGAAGATATGGTCCATGTTCATAAACTTCGAAAGTTTTTTTAATTGAAAGTCATATCTGATGTAGAAGATTCTATTTCTGTATCAATTTATAAGTTGAAGTCATACACTGTAAAAAATATTTCCTATTTGCTGCCAGAAATTCTCTGCAATTTGAGAAAATACGGGTAATTTACGAAAAAATTACGTTGTTAGAACGTATTTTTTGTAATTACAGAAAATTTCTGGCAGCAAATAGGACATAGTTTTTACAGTGTATGCTATGACACAAAGATTGTACTTAAAGAAGCAATCAAAAATATTTGACTATTTTTTAAAAAGTGTTGAATAAATAAGCTCGTAAAAAAAATATTGATGTAATGGGGGGGGGGGATGGAGCAGTAGTCTCAGTATAAAATTTATGTGTTAAAAATTTGATCGTAGAGTTTTATTTATTTATTTATTTATTTATTTATTTTTATTATCATTTATGTTTCCTTTTTGACAAAATAATATATGTAATTCGAATTTTTGGATATTTCGAATTTTTCTCTGATCCCTTCAACATCGAATTATCCAAGTTCAACTGTCCCAGCTACCAATTTTCAAATTAAATAAATATTCAGTTTTTGAAAATATAATTATGTAATAGGGGTATAAATTATACAATAGTAAAAAAAAAAAAATGTTACACGACATATAATTCTGATAAATGGTATGCAAGCTATGTTATATCGGTTATATCATATGATTAACAATTACATAAATACTAACAAAAGTACATTTTGTTGAAATAGTCTATGATATTTCAATTGTTGAAGAAATTTTATTTTGTATGGCCTGGTACCGGTAAATCAAACTTACCATTTCATCAAAGTGTAGATATAAAAGATGAAATAACCACAATAAAACCATAACCAAAAAAAAAAAAAAAAAAAAAAAGGAAAGAATATATATATATATATATATATATATATGCTGCTATTTACAAATTTGGAGTGGATATAAAGTTTTTAGATTTAAAAACCAAGGAAATTTTTATTTTATACTGATTATATAAAACTGCCATACGATATTTTTTCCAAATTTAATAAAATTAAAGATATATGATATTTGAGGATATATTTAAGTTACTGCTAAATTTAAACTAACATTATTCAAAAATTACTATTCATTTGTAAGCGTATAGAAATTATAGATTTGTTTTCTCGACCACCGGGAATTTGAAAAATTTTCCTACATTTTGGTAATAGTTTTTTAATCAATGCGTCAAAATGAAAAGCCAAAATTCCTTTCAGTAATTAACAAAATTTAAATGCAACATCAGTTCTCTGTGTGAAATCCTTGTACGACTAATGCATTATTTTTAGAGCAAATTCACTGAAAAAAATGCAAAATTTTTCGTACAGATTATCTTTGCCATTTCAAATTCATTCTTCCTTGCAGGACTGGCAATAATTTCGTGATGGAATTAATTATCTTTTTTATTAACATAAAATTCTGCTTAACTATTCCAATAACATATCGTCAAAAGTTATTAGGGGAGTAATTATGATAGTATAATCTTTTCAGAAATTTCCCCGGAGTCAACAAGATATCATTACCACTTCCATCCAAATCCTTAATTTCTGGTTTAGTTATTTATTTATTTTGCGCCAATTCAGATACATCTGTTTCTGCAGCTGTTCTTTTTGTGGCTTGAAATGTTAAAAATTTTAAAGATTTTGCAGAAGAAATTATTTACTTTTGTGCTCTTTAAAGGAATTATTTATTTTACTTT